>JARHVA010000158.1:4417500-4422500 GCA_037957365.1 Torreya grandis | reverse complement strand
ATGGATCTCAATACTCTTAAATATGATGATGGTTACACATTAAATTATCCTTTATTTTTTTCTAATCCCAATCAAATGATGCTAAAATATTACATTATCATTCCTCCCTTAAATAGTCCTTTAAGTAAGGATCATTTTACCCTAACATTAATTTGGTTAATTTTATTTAGTTTGGATACTTAAACCTTTATATTTTCCTATTGATGCATAAGAATAGTAAATTTATACTTATTTTTATGGGATTACTCATACTAATGATCCTTATTTGGTCTCTTTAGAAGTTTCTAACATGGAGTTAGTTTCTATTTCAATTATGCTAGATTCACATGTTATTTCGAACCCTCTTTGAAGTATGTTTGATGATAGTTCCAACACCATACCAAACCATTTTTCCATATCTTTTTATCCTTGAAGTGTACTTCATGTAGATATTCAATCCATGCTTATACATCCAATGTAATAGATGGCACAAAAATATATAACATTGACTATTATTCACTTCACAAGACATTTGGACATTTATATCATGTGTAAATCTTATTAGATACATTTAGAGTGGTATGGATTATAAGGCCATGCTCTTACTATGGATATAATATCACCATATTTTTCTAGTAATAAGTGTTTTTTTAATTTAACTAGATGAGCATACATTATTTAATTGATATTTTATCTCTTCAATGGTATGTGAATGTACCTAATATTGAGGTAGTTAATTTTCCTCTCCACCTGAATATACTACCTCTAAATGTGACAATAACATATATCCCCAAGAATAGAGTGTTGAGTATGATGAAAATATGGGCACTTGAGTTATATTTTTAGATGATTTAGTTTAGGTTTTTTAAGTTGTTTAGGAATTTTATTTAATTTATTTATGTCCTAAATTTTTTTTAATTATTTTGTATACTTTCTACTGATTTTCTTAAAAAATAGCTAGAATTGCTAGTTAAATCTAGTATACTATCTGAATACTGAAATGAGTTCCAAATATGTAGGGTGAAATTTTAGTGTTAGTTAAGTGAAATTTAATTTAATTTAATTCAATTTATATTTTTAAGTTAATTTAAGATGCCATAGTTGGGTATGTTTCATGGTTTGGTGGCTTGCTGAGGAAGGCTTCTTGCATGTTGACCTTGTGTTGAATGTAAATCAACCTTGTTTTCTTTAATATTTGATTTAATAATATTTAAGCTGTCTTAGATTTTAATTTTATAATTATAATTATATATTAATTATTTTTTAATTAAATTTAATTATGTAATTCATTATTTTCTTGAAATAACTTGTCATGTAAGTTATCTTGTGATAAATTTGTCTTAAGCCTTATTTATTAATAAAGAATTATGCACAAGCATAACACAACAATTTTATTTTTGTAAATATCTATTACATATTTATATCTCTAATTTTTTAATAGGAATTAACAAAGTAATACAAATAATAATATGTTTTTAGTTTTGAAGTTATTTAGTACAAGGTTTGGTTGATAATTTCACTAACAACACATCTAGTTTAACAACTAGTGATTCTAGGACATAGTGGTTGATGCATAACTTAAATTTAAAATTAATTAAGAGTTTATTTTCAATCCCTATATATTATGATAAAAAATTAAAATTGAAATGAAAATTCCATAAACAATAACAAAGCATGCAAATGACTACTTCAATCATAAATCCTCTTCTAACCTCAAAACTGAGCAAGGTAGAAAAATTATGAGCAAATCATAATTTAATAAAGGAATTTACCATCATTTTTACCCCAATTTATATTAAATAAAAATGATGTGATCCAAAACTATTTTGACAAGTTGATAGCTCGATGTTAGAATTCTTGTAATTAGCTCAAGATTATGGTTGTAATAGATGATTGGTGGATTGTTTGGACAACATAAGACTACTTGAATTATTATTTTTTGTCCATGCATGGAGGTTGCATGGTTTAAATAGAGGTTGGTAGATTTAAATTTATGGTTGGATTTGTAAGATGGGGAAAATGAGATCAATGGCTCATAATTTTTATGAATTTTAAATTCCTAAGTGTGGGAGGGTTATTAAATGTCCAAAGGAATTAAAAAATACTTTGTAGAGGCCTAGAAAATGGGTGTGGGTCTCTATGAGGTTTAGGTGTTTTTAGATTTAGTTAATGGGATTTAATAGAGATTAGGTTTAAGTGAGAATTTATAGGAGAGTTAGTTGGGGGTAGTTAGGATTTTTGGAATTTAAAATTCCAAAAGGGTCATGGATGGATTAAAGGGGTTAATAAGGCTATAATGGGGGATTAATAATGGAATTAATAAATGAGTGATAAATGTAAAGGTTAGTGAAGTGTAAGAATTATAAAAGGGGTTAGACTATTTTTTAGGCTCGGTTATATGGTAAGAATAAAGTGATTAATAGCTAAACTAGTGGATATGATAGGTAATGTATTAAGTGATTATGGTAATAATTAAGAATTATTATATTATGATTAGGTATAGAGGTGAGAAAGTGGAAATGCGTGTATATATTTTTTCCCCTCTTTGAAAGGACATTGTGACTAGAAAAAGAGTAATGGTATTTAAAAGAAGAAAGACATTTATGGATGCAGTAAATTAGGATGGATGATGACCCCTAGAGGGGACATGTGGAGAAGAATGAGATGGATGGTCACTTGAAAATAATAAGTGAGGGGATGGATGACAATGGGTTGAGATACTAGTCATGTGATTGATGATGAAAAAATATGAAATCAACATGAGTAGTGAGATACACATTGACAATTCCTCGAGTAAAGACATAAGTAGAGGGTCTGAAAATGACAATGTCATAGTTTTTGACATATCCAAAATTGGAACCAAACATAGTGGGAAGTCAAAAGGTTACAAGATTTTGACGAATATTGGTCAAAGACACATGCTGGGGAGAAATTGTGGACCAAGAGAATAAAGAAGATGACAAGATTTTAGTAGATCTTAGGTAAAGACACATATCAGGGAGATCTATAAGATAAAAGAGGGTGATAAATGGATGAAATAGTTGATAATGTAGATCAAATCACTTTACAAGTGATGATAAAATATATGATATGTAAAAAAAGGAGTCAAGTCACCATGGGATGGAAGATGGATGAAGGCAGCTAGCCAAGTTATCCTCGAGCATTTAGAGGTGTCCAAAAATTGTCTAAATAGTCTAAAGGGACCTTAGGCCAATTTATTTATACATTAATGGAAGTTATATGTGAAATTTATGATGGGGTAGACCATATGGGATGGTAAAAATAGTGGTATGTAGGAAGAATGATAATGTTAGATAAGGAAGTTAAGATGTGGAAAATATGTTAGATTAGGGGAAAAAAGATGAATGGGGGTAAGATATGGGGATAAATACAAGGGGAAATGAGAAAATAAGGGTGAAAATAATTCATTTTTACCCTATCTATTTTTTATTTTGAGCTCTAGTTTGTGATAGAGAAAATGGACTACATTCCACACCACTTACAACAAGAAGAGAGGGTTTGGGAGCACTGTAGACCAGATGAGATAAGACCTTTTATGAGTACCTTTGAAACTTCATTTTGTGTCATTTATAAGAATTTAATATGGGGAATTAAGTAAAATTAAGTTATGATTAAGGCCCTAATATTGGTTTTGTTGATGCAAAACACAACTTTGTTACTTAAAGTCATGGTTTTATATCTAGGAGGGTTAATTTTGTTAATATCAACAACTTTGTAGTTAGGAAGTGTCTTTGTAAATTAGATAATTGAATTTATAAAATATATAAGTGAATCCATAATTTTTATGTGGCTTTGTGAAAAGTGTAAAGTGGTTTCATAAAAGGGAAGCAGTTTTGTGAATAAAACCATTGTTTAAAGTTTAATGGATTTAGACAAGAGTGGTAGCTTTGAGAGCAAAACTGATTTTAAGATTAGCTGAGAGAAGCATATTTTTGGTTGGAAAAATTTATTTTATTTATAAATGAGGGGTTGTTAAAGTCTTAATGGATAAAAAATAGAGTGAGATTAGTTAGGGGTAGTGATATGATGCATTATTATGCTTAGTTTAGGCTGAGAAGCTAATTATTTGGTGTGTATGAAAGAGTGATTGGTACTGATAGCCTACTAATAGAAAAGATGAAATGTTTTGTAAAAGCTTCATAACTTGATGGATGAGGATTTTAGCTACCTAGATCTATCTAGGTTGCATTAAATCACTTGTATGCCCATGATCTAGATTGATAGGGCCCTGATTATGGATTTGGTGGAGTGTTGGCACTCATAGACTAACACGTTCCATTTTTTGATGGGAGAGATGATTGTGACCTTGAAGGATGTGTGGCACATCTTCCTCTTTAAATTTTTTTACTAACTAATGGTGATTTTACATCCAATGGAACATTCAGTAAAAAATTATGATACATGTATTAGTTGCACTCAATGTGTATGAGCATGCTCATACACATTAGGTATAACCAATAAATGTATCATAATTTTTTTATGAAAGTGCCATTGGACATAAGAACACCATTAATTATTATCAATGAGGGTTACTCAAATATATTGTCATTCTAGGACCCTATTGGTGATAGTTTAGTGACTTGTATGGCATGTTATGGTTGTTATCTACATGGGGTGGATTGATCTAGATATGTGTTTAGAGGAGAGGACCATTAAAAAATTAACTCTCAAATTTATATCCATTGTCAGTGGCATATTATTTCTTGACAAGAGTGGCCAATTTTTCTATGTGGGGTTGGGGGATGTGGTTGAAAAAATGAAAGAGTTACACCAAGGTTTTACATTTTGGAATCTTGTCTTAGCTCATTTATACCATGATCTTCATTAAGTGGATTATAGAGGAGTATCCAATATTTTACCATCCTTACTGCTATAGATATGGGTATGGGAACATATAATAGTGGAGCATCTGGTAGGACCATGGTAGGTCTAAGATCCATATGAGCCTTTAATTTATGTATGGGAGGTGTTGATGGGAGCATGGAGGATACATTTAAGAT
>JARHVA010000158.1:4180000-4412500 GCA_037957365.1 Torreya grandis | reverse complement strand
TCAGTACTTGAAAACTAGAGATATATTTATTAATTGATCAAAATAGATTTCATGAATATAACTATAACTGTGTTATAATATTAACTAAAAAATAATATAATTATCTCTCTTCTATATATTATATATAAAGACATAGATATCCACTTATATAATTTTGTAACTATAGATCCCTAGATCTCAGTGGCCAATCTTTTGTTATCAAGAGAAATCTCCTAATTTGAGTGGTTCTTCAAAGTAGGTGATTAACAGTTGGAAATAGGAAGATCTATTCATTACGAAATCCACTACATATCTACTAAGAATGGCTTCCTAGATATATTATATCAATTTTCCTTATAAAAGACTATGTGAGATTCACACCTACACACACACACACACACACACACACACACACACACACACACACACACACACACACACACACACACACACACACACACATTATTTATAGTAATAATATAATTAGTAAGTGACCAAAACAATATTAAAGTACATTGATAAAGATTGAAAGTGTTAATATTTAGCTATGAAAGTGTAAAAGCTAGACTGGAAGAATCTGGAGTAGTTTTGGCAGAGTCCATAACAACTTTGGTAGAGTTTAGAGCTGTTTTTATGAAAACTTGGTGAAGTTTGTAGAAACTTACTTCAAGGATCCTAAAAACCAAAGAAGTCCATAGTAAGGTTACTAGGCTGATAGAAATGGTAGAATGCTTCTATTAAGAATGAAATAGAATATTAAATGAGTCTAAAGATATGGAATGGGTCAGTTTGTATCTACTAGGTGAGGTTGTAGCTAAATTTTAAAAAGACTTAAATGACCTATAAGTGTGTAAAATGAGTTCATATCTTGCTAAATGTCAAGATATTTCATATAGGTTGATTTAGAAGATCATCAAAAAGGTCTTTATTCTTACAGACTGATGTATCATCTATATAGACACAAAATTTAAACATGAAAAGAGTTAGAATTAAATGACAATTTTAGACATCAAATTCTATCAACAATTGGCTTCTGACTAGACTTGAGATTGATTCCTACCAACCATTACAAATTAGTCCTAGGAATCACTAAATTTCCCAATTTTGGTAGCACATCATTCATAAATTATTAGAATCACGTTGAGGTATCCCTATTTGGGATAATAACCTGTATTAAATAATAACCTCTCATGGATTCATCCCTAATCACCTTGTGACATAACAACTATCAATTTGGCCTATAAACCCATTAAACAAGGCACTTGATCAAATCTTGAAAGAGCAAAACTGCCAATCAAAGTGAATTATATATTTAAACAAGATTAAATGCTTAGTTAAATTATCCATTTATAATTAATGAATATATAAAAATTAAATTATAAAAATCAAAATATCAAGCCTTTCATCATTGTCTTTATGAGTTGTCAAGCTCTTCCAAAATATCCTAAAATATCTAATTTAAGAGCCATGCCTAGTAATTGAAAATCATAATTACATGACACCTTTTAACTCAAATATATTTGGTCTCAGCTCACCTAAGGTTGATTTGAATCCATTACATATTTAAAATCAACCTTAAGTCACCTTGGGTGAGAGTCAATTCTTGAGGTTATAAATACAAAGCCTCGCCTATTGAATTCTAAGCTATTTTGGTGCAAAGTTATTATGCACAAATATCTTCAACAAGCCCCTTTGGTGTATTATTATAATGATTAAATTTATTTAAAGTAGTGTTACCATGCTCAAATATTAATTCAATCAATCAATGCAATCTACCAAGGAAAGGTGAATCCAACAAATCTCCATTGATTAAGATTTCTTGATGCACAATCCAAGTAAGCCATTTGAAGCTCCAAGGAAGGTAAAAGAGTGTTTTTATTTTTTTTTTTTAGTCATGTTTAAATATGAATTATTTTTACCTATGCTTTCCCTAGTGTCTAGGATAGAGGTGTTAGGATTTTAGTGTGTTTATTTGAGTTTTATTTATTAGACTAACATGATACTAACCTCCCCTCTACGTATTCCTTGTCCACATGTTGGCAAAGATGATAGGATGATATGTATCAAATATAAACAAGGATATTGATATTATAATTTTATATTTTCTAATGGATGCATAAAAATCTTCAAGTTTCAAGTTTTAACTTCATTTTTTATGTCTTTCTATTTTAAACAAGTCATAGGTTATAGGGATCGACATCGATTTTCAATCATAGGTTGTAGGAATTGACGCCACATCAATTATGGGAATTGATAATGATATTTATGTGAAAAATATAACATGGATAGGAACATATCTAAAAAGAGTTTTACTTGAGTTTTCTAATCTTAATTTTATGTTTAATAATTTGCATATTGCTTGTCTAACTCATTTCTTGTAGGATCTAGTGAGATGTTTAGTTTTTAAGTTCATTTATTAACCATTTTTATCAAAATAGGCTTTGTTTATCTATATTTTATAGGAAATGTCAATTATATTCTTGATTAACATCAATTTATGTTGATCAATATCAATTTCTATAGATCAATGATGATCGATCTCTTAGGAAAAAAAAAACCTGAGAGATAATTTTTGAATGTTATTTTCTCACTTCACTTTGACCTTATAAGTAGGTAAATCATCTAAAAATTTATAGGACCTAAGGTGTAAAGAGAAAAATTTAAGCATGTTTAAATCTTATATACATTGTATTTGGCTCTTAAAATGTACTTAGTTATTTTCATCTCTTAATTATCTTTGAAGTTTTTGAAATTATCAAACAACAAAGCCAAGGGGCTCAAAATTCATTACACACTTCATTTTGGTGATTAAAATGAACTCTCACATTATTTAAATACTCATAAGAGTTTCATTTTTTATGATTGTTTGTTGAATGTGTTTGTTTAACAAAATGAGTGTCGTGTGTATGCTCCCCCCCCCTCCCCATCCCCTTTAGGTAACTTGGGTGATCAAAAATACCCATTACTTACATTTATCACGTTGGTTCAAAAGTGTATAAGGAAAGTTGTTAAGGACCTCCCAAAAATATGTATGATTTGGGTGACCCTAAAATGACCCTAAATTCCTTCCACTTATCTTTATTTTTTATTCATTTTGTCTTGTGGGTAGGATTTCATCACCTCCCCATGAATTCTCTAGGGAAGTGTTGACTCAAGAATTCATATCCCGACATATTTTCAACCCCAATCCATGGTGGAGTATATAAATTAGGGGTGACCTAATGGGATGCTTATTTTAAGTAGTTAAAACAAGCTCCATTATTGGTACTCAATCTCAAAATATAAGGGTAGCTTGAGCATCACACTACACTAAAAAAATTGATGGATGTAGTGGTTATGAAAAGGACAAGATATTTTCACAACAAGCTAGTTAATGTAGATCCAAATGATGTTATTGTTCCTTGTTTTGCATACATATGGGACCATCTAGAAATGAATAAAAATTAATAGTTTAGATAACCCCACTTTTCACAGATGTATTATTGATGTAGGGTGAGTAACCCAAAGTTATATGTCACCATATAAACTCTTTAAAGAAGAGGGGCCTAAGAACCCCAATTTTCATGTTATTTTAATTTTTAGATTAATAATTTAAAATCCTCTCAAGAGAAATTATATAGAATTTTTTTTACAATATGATGTAACCTTTTAAGTTTTAAGATTTAGGATGTTATACTTAGGTGTTTTTGTCATTTTATACTTTTTACTTGCATGGTCTTAAGTCTAAACTCTCTTTTTATCATACCACATCTAAAATTAGTCTTCTTTTTAAATCACTCTTTATTTGAAGAGTCATTTTACCATCCATTTACATCACACATTTGCCTTAATCATTTATCTAACCTTTGTTTGTGTATGTCACTTATTTGGAAGGCGCATCATTGTGATTCCAATTTAATTATAAAATTCATGCCTTAAAGTTATTTGAAATAAAACATTTGTCATATCTTTAGATCATGATAGCATCATTATGCTGCTCAAATTATTTGAAAAACTCATTGTCTTGTGTTCTAAATTTCAAAATCAAAACCACATGTACCCTTTGGATCTATACCTAGTATTACCATGACATTCATTTGTGTCTTTCTTTTTGTCTATTTTAAAAAGCCTAGTTTTCTAAGTTGAGTTAAAAATTGGCCATGATAAGTTCAAATCCAAACATTGATTGGTTTATATCTAGGCTTTGTGTAATTTTAGCTTAGAGCATTTGCCTTTCACTTTTGGGTTTTGTAACTTAGGTTAATTATTTTATTCAATTTGAAAACTATTCTTGTGTCTAAATTTGGGGAAGCAGTCTATCTTCCATATGCTTCGTGTTCTATGTCTTTTGCCAAATGATCAAGTTTATGTTTAAATATAAATGCCTAGTTTATGTCAAAGTGTTGCAAATTTGTTAGATTGAATCTCTTACCTTTTAAACCTTGTTTTGTTTAAAGTATAGCTTTTATGACTTTTCCAAAAGACCTAGCAATACCTATTTTGAACCTAGATTGTGTGCCTTGTTTTCCAAAAGACCTAGTAAATTTTATTTCTTTAGACCTAGTTTAGTCTTGTTTGGAAAAAATTATACTTAAGTTTGGAATTTTGGTTTTATTTCATCCACTTGACCTTTTTATGTAAGACATTTGATGTTAGACTTTTTTAGACCAGGTTTTAGCGTAGACCTTTTTAGAGATACAACTCCACTTTTAGACCATTTTAGACCAAGTTTGGACTATTTGTCCTTTGGACCTTATTTTTTAGAGTTTATATAACTCTAGTAATTTTTTATGAAACATTAATCATTGATTTCAATATGTATCATTACATTCATAGTGGAGCCATGTGCAATCCAGGCTATGATAATGTCATTATGCAAGATGACTTTATTCTAGACCCTAATGGTGATGATGTAGCTTATGAGATAGATTCCTATCCTCCTTACAATACTCAATCTGGGGAATAAAACTAAGATCCCTTTTCCCACTATTTGGTTAACACACCACCATATTTGGATTAGTACAAATATCAAACCATATAGTACCTTCCTAGCATACCATCAATTGTATAACAAGTATAACAACAAATGTATTATGGTATTATGCCATCGACATATGATCCTTATTTATTTGATTATCACTTGATTGGAAACAAGGACAAAGTTTTAGTTATAGATGTGGAGTTAGGGCCAAGTTTCTAGTAGACTTCCCCCATGAAAATTTTCCAAGTCTAGTTACAGTGCCTTTCAATATACATTATAACCAAAACATTGATCAAGCCTCTTCTAGAATTCCTCAAACACTCATGTCAATGTTTTACCAGACCCATATATGATTATCATAGGAAATGAACTCATGGAGGACAACTTTATACAAATTAAAACACCATATCAAACCTATTTAAACTTAGTATGTAATTTTAATAACATGGCCATGTCAAATGCTCCACTCATCAAGTTGGATCCTTATATAGGGGTATTTATCAAGTTGATAGGTCAAGATAATTTATGTATAGACCCATTTTCATAAAGCACTTTATTTGGTGACATGTTTAACATCTTAGCTTTTGAATAAGTGTCTATTGATTCTATGCAAAACAACATGCTAAACATAGTAGATAACATGCAAGTGTCATTCAAATCTAAGCTAAAGTGGTTTAACTACACCAAAAACTAGTCTATAATAAGTGAATTTATTTAATACCATGATTGGTTATTAATAGTAAGGGGTAGGAACTCCTATGTCCCAGCCACTAAACATTACCTCTGATCCTTGACCAACTAATTTTTCAAACACACAACTGGAAGGAATAAGTAATTAAGCCCAAACTAGTGCATTGCCTCATCAAAATGTGATGAATGCTACTCCACCTCAATAGGTGATGACTAACATTCCATAATAATAGGCATAATCTAATATAACAATGTAGTAGAGACATAGCATTTTACCACCTTAATAGGGGGTAATAAATGTTCCACCCCATTAGGTAGTGACAAGTATACCTCAAAAATCATAGACAAACATATCTTTATAATTGTAAACATAGTATAATAAAAAATATATGTCAATTAGTTAAAGACATTTGTCAAAAAATTTATAATAGTCTAATCCACAATAAGTGTTCACACAACAAAGAGGTACCACTAATCAACAAGTGCCAATTATGCAAAAATTGCCTTTCATTCCAAATGTGCCACAAGTTCAATAAGAGGACCTTGGTACATAAGTTACCATAATTTAGTGAGGTTTAACTAGTTATTATCAAGTCCCTACTCAACCTCAGTAGGCATAACACTTTACACAGACCCATATCTTTCCATTTTAGCCACAATTCCCTCAAAATCAGGCTTATTTACCAAATCCAAACCATAATATCAAACCACAACACGTATAATTTCAATAATATCATCCTAATATACCAATTAATATTACTATTTAGTTCAATCAAACCAATATTACACACCAAACCATTCCTCCATTATACCCCAATCAAGGTAATCCACCTTTGACCACCTAACCTCCACCTCAAGCTAATGTTCCATCTAGTTTCTTTGCATAAGAACTACAACAAATGAAGGATGTAATTTCTACCATTTAAGAAGGGAAATAGACCAAGAAGTTAAATTTAGATGATGCATGTTATAACCCATTAAACACGGAATATTTGTAGATTCTATTTCTTTTAGGGTAGGAACCACCAAAATTTGATAAATACAAGGGTAAAGGATATCCTAAGGCTAATTTAATAGAATTATTTATTGCTTTCCATCTAGTGGATTATAGCAATATTTATTTACTACTTTTGTTCCCTTAAAGTCTAGTAGGATAGGATTTGGAGTGGTTCCTAAAATTAACAAAGAATTTAGTATCTAATTTTGACAGCCTCTTAGATAATTTTGAGCAACATTTATCCTAAAGTATTTAACATGAAATTTCATTGGTAGATTTGACTCAATGCAATCATAAAGCTAGTGAAAATTTTAAAGTTATATATAGAGATGGAAAAAAATTTCTATTCATTTAACCCATAGCATACCATATAAATAATTAGTCGTTGTGTTCACTAAAACATTACATAGTGATATATCCTATCATCTAGAGCTATAATGTGCACATGCCTTCAAAGGGATCATAGATAAAAATTTTCTAATTCAAAAGTCCCCTATTAACAAAAGTATCATCAAGTTAACCTCATCTAATAAATATTAGAACCAAAATCAAGGAATATGCCAAAATCAAAACATAACCAAGTCCAAACACCTTGGTTATATAATGATAAATTGGCCAATTGTTACAAAAATGCCAAATACCCCTTTCCTAATAGGATCATGAATAATAAAGCCTATAAATGAGGATATCTTGGGCCAAATTAGTAGGGTACTCTTGAGCCAATATTTATAACTCAATATAAAGGAACCTATGGTCTCAGATTTAAACCACATGGAGGTGACTCCATATATCTTATTCATGATTCAACACCAATAACTAGTGAGGATGGTGTCAATAGTGAAGCAAAGTTCCATCACAACATTTATGAAGACCTTTCCCATAAAAATCTATTTGACACCCATGTCATTTGTACCCTTACCCTAGTTATTCAAAATAATTTTATTCCTCTTTATTACCCTCAACTTATAGCCTATGGCCAACAAGAATACACATTTCTTATATATGATTTTGAGAATGATGAGTCCTTTTGTAATTTTTTAGGCTTAAGAGACAATATTCTATTAGGATATCACAAATAAGGGTTCTTTATCAAACTAGATCCTATAGCCTCTTTTGGAGAATGGGTGAACAACCTTATCCACAAATAATTAAATGAAACATTGAGGTCCCAAAGTGAAAACCTCTTTGAGACACTTTTAGACTAGGGTAAAATAAAGAGAAAGGCTAGTCTTATAGTGCAAACCTACTTCAATCATAATTAGACAGGGGTGTTTACCTTTCCTAAAACATAGCTCAAGAGACCACTGATGATAAACTTGATTTTAGGTCCAAGTTTCATTTTGAAGAATAAAATGCCTTTGATCAAATTATCCAAGAGTTTCCAACAATATTTTTAACATGGCCATCTTACCACTAAGATATTTTGATTCATATTGTTTAGGTGAGCTTGAAGAACCAATCCAAACATAAGAATTTGTAGTTATAGGCCAATTCAAATCATTTAAAACTATTCTATAAGATGGCTCAACTCTCCTTGTAGAAGACACTTTAGAAGTCAACATCAAAACTCCAAATGACCCAAAATGGATCAAATTAGGCATGTCCCTCAGTGAGAACGAATTTGAAATATTTACAGCCCTCTTGATGTAATTTGTTAACAACTTTACATGGGCCTACTTAGACATGTCAAGTTTGGACCCCATGTTGGTTTTACACTACCTTGTTTTACATCTTGATGCCAAACTTATGAAACAAAAATTGCACAAGATGCAATCTTGAATTATTGTATTAGCAAATAAAGAGTTGGAAAATATATTAGAAGTAAGATGTATTTGACCGATCAAGTACTCATAGTGTATATTGAATGTTGTGCCAGATAGTAAGAAGCCTAAAGAAATTAGAATATACATTAATTTCAGAGATATAAATAAGGCCTACCCTAAAGACAACTTTCCTCTGCCAAACATTGACTTGGTAATTGACTCTATAATAGGGTGAAAAATACTTTCACTAATGTATGAATTTTTAGGATATAAAATGATCCAAATTTCACCTGAAGACCAACATAAGACAATGTTCACCACTCCATAGGGAACATTTTGTTATCAAGTTATGCCGTTTGGTCTCAAGAACATTAGGGCCACATACCAAGATATGATGCATGACATTCTTGAAGACTATGTTGATGACATATTGGGTAAATCAAAGCTCTTTGAAAGGCTACATGAATATAAATTTAGACTTAATCCTAAGAAGAGTGTTTTTGGAGTTACTTTAAGTAAGGTGTTAGGCTTCATCATCTCTCATCAGGGAATTGAAGTTGATCTTGCCAATGTACATTATATTACCAAGATGATACCACCTTATAATTTGAAATAACTCCATAGTTTTGAGGGAAAGATTTATTCTATCGTATGTTGCATATCTCAGTTTGCTGATAAATTCCATCTGTTTACACACCTATTAAATAAGGGTGTCACATTTCATTGGGAAGAATAATGCTATAAATATTTTTATCATCCAAAGGAATATCTTACTAATCTACCTATTTTGTTACCACCTATGCCAAGAAAATTGTTCCTACTATACATGTCTACAACTCATAAATCCCTAGGGGCACTTCTAGTTTAACATGATGATAATGGAAAAGAACATGTTGTGTAATATCTAAGTCATAGACTATTTGCATATGAACACAACTATATTCCTATCTAAAAATCTTGTTTAGCTATGGTCTTTACATCCTAGAAACTATGACATTACATGCTAAATAATAAGACCATGGTTACTTCTAAAGTAGATATGCTCAAGTATCTAATATCTAAAACAAGTTTATAAGGCTGCATGGCTAAATGGATCATGCTTCTGAGTGAGTTAAAGATAGAATACATCAATTAGAAGGACATAAAGGGAAAGTCCTTATAGATCATCTTGTTGAATCTCCCCTTATAAATATTGAACCACTAACTTTTAAATTCCTATATGAGTCTATTATGACCATCATTGAAAAACCTCTTGGGGATTAGCACTAGAATTTGTATTTTGATGGATCATTCACATCACATATGTTGGGGGTATGATTTTTGTTTATTACACCCTAGGGGGATCTTATCCCTAAATCATTTTGTATTATCTTTCCTTGTACTAAAAACATGGATGAATATTAATCACTTATTTTAGGGATTAATTAGGTAGTACAATAGAATATGTAGCATCTCAATATTTATGGTGATTATGAGCTAATCATCAATTAGGTTATAAACCACTTTTAGACTAAAGATGATAAGCTGGCACCATACAAGGCCATGATCAATTTCTAAAATAATAGATTGTTGACATATAGTTTGAACACATTCTAAAGGCTAGTAACAAGACAATGGATGTCACAGACACCATTATCTCTTTGATATACCATATAGACAAGGCAAAAGAATATCAATTCCTCATTTAAAATCTTCTAATGCCTACTCATGAACCTTCAACCATCACAATGATCTGTGATATTATTGGTCCCAAATATATATGGTATTCAAACCTCTTTAATTACCTTCATGACCATATCATGCCACTAGACGTATAACACAAATACCCAAAGGCCTTTACCCACTACGATGCATGTTATACCTTACTTGGACCAACTCTTTACTATTACAATTTTCATGGAAATTTGATTCATTGTTTAAATTTGACAGAATCAACATTAAAATTATGGGAAGTTCATGAAGGAGTGTGTGGAGCTCACACCATCAATGTTATCCTAGCCAAAAGTCTCTTATGCAAAAAATGTAGTTGTATATGTAAAAAAGTACAAAAAATGTCAAAGGCATACCAATTTGATTCATGATTTGACCAAGACACTAAAACCAATGCTTACACCATAGCCATTTTCATATTGGGGACTTGATCTCATTGGTAATATTAACCCAACATCATCTAATGGCCATAAACACATCCTTACCAATACCAAATATTTCACTAAGTGGGTTAAAGCTATACCTCTCACTTAAATGTCTAGAAAACAAATTTTCAAGTTCATCTTTAATCATCTCATTTGTTACTATGGTATCCCATCCAATACTATATCTAATAATGGTAGATCATTTAAAAACAAGGATGTCAAAAAACTTTTTTCTAAGTACAACATTACTCAACATTTTTCTATCGTATATTACCCTCAAAGTAACAACCAAGTAGAAGCATCTTACAAAACCATTATCGACATCCTTAAAAATATTTTCAATGATTCTAGATGTGATTAGTACCTCCAAATATTATGCACCCTTTGGGCATACCACACTAATTATAGTACCCCAACCAGAGCCATGCCATATTCCCTAATGTATAGCTCTAAGGCTATTCTTTTCATTAAGGTCGAGTCACCTTCTTTATGCATCTAATTAAAGCACATCCTAGATGATGAAGATTATCAAGTAGCTCACATACAAGAGCTCAAGTTACTTGATGAAAAATGCATGGACACTATCAACAACATTCAAGCATATTATAACTGATTTTGTGGAAATTATAACTGGTAGGTCAAACATAGAGAATTTAAGTTTAGGGATTTTGTTTCAAAGAAAACCAATAGAACATGATGATCGAGAAGAATAAGAAGGGAAATTTCAAACCCAATTGGATAGGCACATATATAAATATTACAAATTATTGTTCTAGATCATAAATGCTCACTACACTAAATAAATATAAACTTGATGATCTGATGAACATTAAACACCTCAAGCATTACTTTGCTTAAGAGACCTAAAGTATTGTCTATGAGGCCCATTTTTATTGTACCATAATATCATCATTCTTATTTTTACCATACCATATACCTTTCTACTATACCTTCCCTATTTACATAAGTTTTTTCCCCCTCCTTACCCAACCCTTTGACCTTGGTTCCATTCCATTATTTCTTCAAGCACTTTCAGTGAGAGGATTCAGATCAAGTTTTAGCATTAATTCAATATTAAAGTGAGAGGTTGTATTTTGGACTAGTTGGATAGTGGTTTTGAAGTTGCATCCTTCATTTCTTATTTCATTTCATTATAAGTATTATTTATTATAACTTCCTTTGGGAAAATCAATGTTTCACTCCATGCTGCTAATTATAACTACCTTTAGTCAAATTAGTATCATTATCCTATTCCATTGTTTCCTAATTATAACCGCCTATGGGTAAATTAGGAATAATACCTCTATCATTCCTTGAAGTCCCACATTTTCATTCTTATGACATATTGTTCCATTTGCTTAATTTGAGAACTTGTTTTTACCTAGTTGGATTCCTCTATTGTAAGGTAGAACTACAGTGACTTGAGGTCATAATATGATTATGTCAGTGACACTCGATTCATGTTGAGGTTAGTTTAGTCACCTTTTACCATGTTCTCACCATTTTGTGAGAAATTTAAGTTTAAATGCTCTCATCATTTTTCAAGTCGAACCATTTAGTATCTTGTCATACTTGATTGAGTTGAGATGCTTCAAAAAATCCAAAAACATTTTTTAAAAATATATAAAATCCTAAAAATTAATAAATCAACCACTTATTTGCCTTAAGGATTATGGGATCCCTAGATAATTCATAAGAAACCACTTATATTTTAGTTTCCCCATCTTTTTTGGCCCCTAAGCCTTATGCTCTCACCATTTTATGAGTTTTCATAATGTGCATTATGTATTCAACTTTGATACATTCATGACCTCTAGGATTCATCTCACACTTTCTCAATTTTGAGAGACCATTCCCATATTTACTCTACAACACAATCATGTTTTTCTCAATCATTAGTATATTATATCCCATCTCTTGGGATAACTATATTTGGCCAAAAGTTTATGTTGGACTTTGTATCCATGAAACTATGTAGGCAATGCCCACTTGCCTAGTGTATCTAGAGTCACCTCATCTACCCCTTATTTTTATTCTATTTACCTTCATTCAATTTGTTTATTTTGTTGTCTCTTATAGCCTAGGGGAAATCTCTATTGTCTTATTTATGTTGTTATTTCCCTCTAGCCTTGGGGTAACCTTATATCTTTTATTTTGGTCTGTTAATTGCACTAACTTTATCATTATCCATTATTTGTGTTTGTTTCATGTTATTTTGTTTGTTTTATCCACTTTTCTCTTGGTGTTTTGTTTTATTTATTTGTTTGTTTGCTTGTTTGTTTCCTTTCATTATTGTGACTTAACTTAGCATACATGTATTCATTGGGTGATTCCTTACGCATTATACTTAAGTCCATCCATATTCATATATCAACAATGTCATCATGGTTTTTATCATTGGTTTATTGTTTTCAAAAATTTATTGTATTACATGTAAATCCTTATGCATATTTTATCTAAGTTATCATGGTGTTCTATATCATGATGCCTACTATCATGTGGTACAACAAAAATCATCTTAGATAATCTTATAATCAATGTGGATATGGTAATTCTCCTTGACACCTAAAAAAACTCTTGATCTACCCAAATCATTTCCCATAAATAGATTAATTAAATCATGAGTGAATTTTTATCCTTTCTAGTTAGGATGTGCATATCCATACTAACATATTCCCTAAATTCATCTTTCTCCTCTATACTAGCTTACACTTACTCCATAAGTATGGATTTAGTACATAATCCCCCTAATCTGATTTAACATATTTCTCAAATCATTCTACCAATGATTATAACCACCATTGGGCAAATCTTTATGTATTATCCCACCCATAGATCTGATGATTATAACCACCTATGGGAAATCATGTTTTGATCTATCTAGAGGTTAATGATTATAACATCCTTTAGACAAATCATTATCATTATTATACCTAATTAGGGGATGATTTCATTATGCTAATGAATATAACCACCTATGGGAAGATAATTATCTCTTTCTACCCACTTAGGGCATGTTTTTATCCTACTAATGATTATAACTAACTATGGGAAAATAATTATCTTTTTACCAATTTATGCTGATGATTATAACTACCTTTAGGAAAATCATGTTGTTTATCTACCCAAATGGGGTAGCTCACCATGTCACTAATTATAACTACCTATGAGAAAATCAGTCTTTTCCACCTCTTTTACATTTTGGTCCCATCATTTCCTTATTTTGAGTGATCGATCATTGACCCTTTTTTTCAATCAATCTTTTGAGGGGGAATTCATAGCTCATTGATTATAATTAGATTATTAGGCATACAATACATTTTCATTCTTTAAAAATATGTTATTGTGCCTATATCTTGCAATGCCTTTCCTACATGAGGAAACTGTAGACATCCAATTCTAGTGATAACTAGCTTCCAACCAGACTTTGTTGGGATTAGTTTTCACATTATGTGAATTTAGGTATTTATGGAGAGAGGTAAATAGTAAGTTTGATATTTAACATAAGGTAAATAGTAATTTTTTGTTAGTAATTATATGGTTAATATGATAAGATTTCATTAGTTAGATTATTATATATTTTATATATATTGTTAATAGGCTATAATAATATATCTAAATAGTTGTTTGATTAATTAGAGTTATTTGGGTGAGATAAAATAGGGTAGAATTTATAGGAATAATATTCCTATATATTTGTTTAATAGTCCCAAATGATCATAGAGTGTGAGAATTAATGAGAAGGTAGAATATTTTGTGTTGAAAAATTTATCTGTGTGTTCATTTTAATCTTTTAGTGCATGAGATAATTATTTGCATATTGGATCTTTGAATCCAAAACATTGGTATTAGAGTGGGATATTTTGATGATGGATTAATGATCTTTTGATTTGTGGAAGGGGCAGTCACCATTATTTTTTGTTATCCATCATGAGGAAGAATTGGATACTTGTAGAGTTTTAGTTTTTATCCTTAAGTTATTAGTGTTATCATTGATGTTGTATTCCTAACATAGATGTTAGCTTCAACTATACACCTCTGACCACATATAAGGTTTTATTGAATTTATTATGAGCTCACTGATTTTATTCATTTATCAGATATGGTTTTATTCTTTCTAGAAGAGATGTCTTATCTTGCTATCTACTACATAGCACTAGAGATATACATTTAACCATGGCCCATCCAAGTTCATGCATATTTTATATTCTGCATTCTATGATATACATAGAACTATGAGGCATTCTCCAAGATGTATTTTTTAGTAGTTATACAATGTGGAAAGTGTTAATGTGGTGCCCTCCATTTCTATTACTCATACCTATCACTCTTATGAAGGCATTAAGAAACTATTTGTATAAAACTTCATAGTCACCTTCCTTGTCACTTCCTATCTACCAACACCATATACATCATACTCTTGGTTGCATCGACATTTAGAGCATAGCTTAATCTCTAGAAAAATTGAGGAGCTTACTATGGTAATCCATGAGTTGTCACATAACTTCATCAATGATCTCTTAACTTGAAACTCGAGTCAAGGTCAATGCATTATGATAGTTTGGTTTAGATTTTTAATAGTGTATCAAAGTGATCATTAAATTAACAAACTGGTGATATCAACATGTCAAAGTTGTGAGTTGTGTTTTTATATTGTGTTTCAATACTAAGTTTAAGTTTTATCTTTATTGTCAAAATAATCATTCGATACATGGTATTTTAAAGCTTTTTGGATTCAATATAATTATTGTTTTGTAAAAAAATCTTATGTTCAAGATGGTCATGTCAATTATAGGTTTAATCTTTAACATGAAAGTTTAATCTATGTTATTTTCAAAGTACCATAAGTCTCTAGTTGAGTCTTTTATAATTCAAACAAGTTTTAGGTTTTAGTTTTATTTAAGTTTTAGTCACTTGATATAATATTTTATTAAATTTTAGTTTTAGTTAAATTCATTGTAAAATATTTACCTTTAGGCATTCAGTTGTTTTTATATTAAGAGTTTATAAAGTCATTAGAGTCAATGAGTCATTTTTTTTATGTTAAGTTAGTTTGTTGTTGAGACCAAATTAATATATGTCAATAGAAGTCATTATTGTCAAATTCATAAAAATTTCAAAAAAAGATTCAAGGTGTCCATATGTTAAAAAATTAAAAGTCATTTAGGTTTAGATTCATTATCAAAATTTGTAAAAAAAATTGCCTCACAGATACATTTTTGCTTGTACATGACATTTGCATTGTAGGGAGTCTTATCATCAACAACATGATCTTTATCAAGATATTCTCTAAGTGAGAATATTCATATAATGGAGGTTAGACGATACACAGAGGAAGAAGGTCTTTCAACAACCTCTCATCAGTTACCAATGATATGGTGACATTTTGTGTGGTGTGATTTTTTTTAGTTATTTGGTAGTTACATTTGTTTTTTAGCATGTGTAAAAAATAAGAACAGTTGTACCTATTCACTTGTGATTGATATTACCATGTAATCCATTTTTATATTTACATTGGAGAATGTTGATCTAAAAATCATTGTATCAATCATGATGTAAGGTTAGTGGTGAACCTAAGAAAACCATTCTTGTAAGGTTAGTGGTGAACTTGAGAAAACCATTATATAAGGTTATTGGTGAACCTATGAAAACCATTTTAGAAGGTTATTGGTGAACCTAGAAAACCAATTGTAGATGAGAGTGAAGGAAGAGATGTGTGATGACACATGTATGTAGAGAAGATCATGAGCACACAGAGGTGGAACATGCTACAATTAATAAATGAGATATATTGTACCATGTAAAAACTATGGGGGGAATATTAGGATTATTTTTGATGTTGTGTGAATTTAGGTATTTATGGAGAGAAGTAAATATTAAGTTTGATATTTATCGAAAGGTAAATAGTAATTAGTTGTTATTAACCACATGGTTAATACGATAAGATTGAATTAGTTAGAATATTATATATTTGAGATATATTATTAATGAGTTATAATAATATATCTAAATATTAGTTTGCTTAATTAGAGGGATTTAGATGAGAGAAAATATGGTAGAGAAAATAGGGGAGAAGCTATAGGAATAATATTCCTATATATTTGTGTAATAGTCTCAAATGATCACAGAGTGTGAGAGTTAATGAGAAGGCATAATATTTTGTGTTGAAAAATTTGTTTGTGTGTCCATTTCAATCTTTCATTACATGAGATAATTATTTGCATAGTATATCTTTAAATCCACAATAGAGTTTATATGTATTCCTATTAACCATTACAAATTAAGCCTATGAATCTTTGAATGTCCCAATTTTATCCATGCATCATTCATCAATGCTCAAAATCATGTTGAGGCATCCCTATTTAGGATACTATAATGTATGCAATAGTAACCTCTCATAGATTCATCCTTAATCACCTTACGACATAAAAACTATTAATTAGGACTATGGACACATTAAGCGAGTCACTTGATCAAATCTTGAAAGAGAAAAAATGCTAATCAAAATGAATTATCTAATTAAACAATATTAAAAGCTTTGTTTAATTATCCATTTTTAATTAATGAATATCTAAAAATGGAAATTTATAAAATCAAAATATCAAGCCTTTCATCATTGCCTTTATGAGTCATCAAGTTCTTCCAAAATATCCCAAAATATCTAATTTGAGAGCCATGCCTGGTAATTGAAAATCATAATAACATGACACCTTTTAACTCAACTAGAGTTAGTCTCAACTCACTTAGGGTTAGTTTTAACCCATTCCATGTTTAAACTCAACCTTAACTCACCTTGGGTGAGAGTCAATTCTTGAGGCTATACATACAAGGCCTTGCCTATTGAATTCTAAGCTATTTTGTGCAAAGTTATTATGCACAAATATATTTAAAAAGCTACTTTGGTGTAGTGTTATAGTTCCTAAATGTCTTGAAATTCATGTTACCATTCTCAAATATTAATCCAATCAATAAAGCCAAGGTGCCAAGGAAATTTGAAGCCAACAAAGCTCCATTGATAAAGATTTCTTGATGTATAAGTTGAGCAAGCTAATTCAACAAGCCATTTAAAGCTCCAAGGAAGGTAAAAGAGTGTCTTATTTTATGTTTTAATTTTGTTTTCATATGCATGCTTATTACCTATGCTCTCCTTAGTGTTTAGGTTAGAGGTGTTAAGATTTTAGTGCATTTATTTGAGTTTTATTTATTGGACTAAAACAAGACTAACCTCCCCTCTATGTATTCCTTGTCCATAAAAATTATATTAAATAAGATAAAGCATCCATTTACTATGCTAGGATTAGATACAAGCCTAATATTTGTTCAATGTTAAATATAGAGGAGAAGTAATAGAAGAAAAATGAAAAAAACTAATAGTAATAATGAGTCATATATTAGACTCATCATTTCCCCCATGCTCTACCTTTTACAAGTCCCTTTTTCAAACTTAGTTATTTATCATCCCATTATAACTCTAAATTATTTATTATAAATGTTATCTGAGGTCATATATGTTAAATTAATCAACCCAATAATCATCTAGGGAATGGTGAAACCATGATGTGTTTGCACAATCTATTTCTAATTGTAAAATTGGTCATCTATTTGAGGAGTTCATCTATGCCATGGTGGAATAGGAGTCAGAAGAGGTGGTGTCTTAAATCTCATGTTGATCTAAGTTTCTTCAACCCATTAATTATTTACATTAATAATCATGTCATTTATGTCTTTTTTAATTCATATTATGCATCTTAAATTAGTTGGAGACATGACCTCTCTCCTCTTCAATGGAATTGTCCATGTGTCCCAATGCCTGACACTAGATGTAAATATATCATCAAAATGTTATCTTGTATATAAATTAAAAGAGACAATATTATTATAAAAATCCTAAAATTGATAATCAATGATTTTTTGGATTCATCAAATAAGTATATCTGAAGTTAATCAATAAATTTTTGGCATTTGCAAAAGTAGGTCTAATACATATCCCTGTAGTTTTGGATTTTGTCACATTCTCTTCATGTTTGGATTTATAAGCTATATTATTTTTAGAAGTGGAAATAAGATATCTTACCTATACTTATCCCACACATATATTGACCATAATATTATTATAGTCTCCTAATATCATATTTCACAAATAAAATTCATACAATAAATCCTACTGCTCTGGAGTGGATTCCTAAAAAATGTTAAAAAACATAGGAGGATATTAAATGTTATGAGGTAGATCACATTATATTATAAGTATATTACACCTATTAAATTGGTGATTTAAATATATTCTATAAGATGGATAATGGGGCCTACAAGCTAGAAGGTATTCCCCTATTTGAAATACAACTTGTAGATTTCCTTCAATTTTTTGGGTTTGCTATTTTTCTTTCTCTAGATTTTCTTTCATTGTCTTTTTTTCATTTTTTAAGGATTTATTTTATTTCTTGAGTTACGTAAACTCAAAACACAACTAATTCCATTTTTCCAGATAGTTAGAATGAGAAACAATATTTTGACAAGCTTGATTAACTGAAGATTTAGAAGAATATGAAGTTTGCATAAAAAGTTGTTACTATTGAGAATTATGGAGTTGATGTTTTAACAAGAAATTTTATTCTTCTAATTTATTGGTATATATCCAATAATTTACCATTTATTCATCAAAATGAGTTACTTATTTCTCAATCCTGTTGATTTTATTTACGTGATCCAATGACTTGTTTTTAAAACTATTCAATCCTTGAGTTAAGGAAGAATTAAAGAAATACTTACATTATAGCTCAGCCAAAAGATCAACAATATCTATAGATTTTTATTTGATGATAACATTATATTTAGATAGTTCAAGTGTGAGTTAAAATTATGGATCTTCAGTGGATTTGGATGATTTTTTCTTTAGAGACCATAATATTATTCCCTTTGCCTAGTATTAGTCTTAATATCATGTATTTAAGAAGATAGAGGGGATTCTACCTCTTGTATTAGAATCTCTTTTGTGGATATACTTCCTTCTTGAACAAATTCCTTAATAGGATCCACTATTATTGACTTAGGAATTTCTATTATGGTAGGTTCTTGAAATGCAATTGTTTCTACTATTGTTGGTGAAGAAACCAATGGTGATTGTCGAATACTATCAAGGGTTGTATCTACTTCTGTATCCTCATAATCTTGTGCCAAGATTAATTTTTTGCATCTTCTTTTAATATACATAAGGGAATTAGGATCCTTTAAATAGGTATCCTCGACTACTTATGATGCTCTATTTGTTTTAGGTACTTATGTTGTGATTATTGAAGAAATATATTTATATTCAAGGTTTAGATGAGACTATAAAACTTAGGGATTAATTTCCTTTTTGTTGGAGTCTGTTAAGAATTCTATTAAATCACACGTGTTGTTTGTGATCTAATTTGTCATATTTCACTAGATAAAAACCTAACCCTAGAATAGAAAGCCTCTTATTTTACCTAAGAGTTTAGTATTTTTATAAAATATTTTAGAAGAGATAATGAAGAATGATTTATCCTAGATTTCCAAAAAAAATTAGATGTTGATTTACTTTGCTGAAAGAAATGATGTTAAATAATCAAATAGATGAGGCCATGATGATGAAGTGGAGCTGACCTATTAGTGGCTAAAAATTGAATGAATCCATAAAAGAATAAGGGGAGGTTAACCCTATTTTAAATCTATTGTTGCCTATACTTGAGGTGAATAATGATCCTCATAGCTTTACACCCTAGAACACTACATTGACCTTCACACATGAAATATTTCATAACCCAAAAGGAAACATATTTCTAGGGTTCAAGGAGGGTTTTCTTGTTGATCCCTTTTTCCTTTCCTTGATGTTTATGAATACATTCTATAGATAGTTGTTTATTTCCATTGAAATATGTAATTATCTCAAAAAAATGAGTTCTCCCAAGTGTTATCTTACCTTCTTCATCAATCCTATAAATTTCATTGATGATTGTGTTGGAAACTAAAATATGGATGCCTATAACTATATTGGAGTCCTTTTTTAGATTTAAAATGAGGTCATTCACCATATTTTCATCATGCTATTAATTTTTTTACAAAAATGGAAGCCAACCAACTTCCTAAAAAACTACTATAAAAATTTCATCATTTTTTAGCCTAGCTATGGGCTTAGGTTTCGATCATTTATTTTTTACCATAGTAGATTTGGTGATTTTTTGGAAGTTTTGGGTGGTTTAGTAGGTGCAAAAAGTCAATGACAATATAAAAATAGGTCACAATGAAAATTAAAGGAAACAATCAAATGTTTATTAATTCTATCTTGGTGGTTGTTGACATGATCTAGAGTGATCATGATATAACATGGAGGTTTTAAATGAAACTATATTTGAAAGAGATTCAATGTAATATCATACTTATTAGACATGTGCACCATCAAACACACATCATCATTATTTAAAGTATTATGAATAAATTTGTTAGATAGTTTGTATGTGTGAATAAAGTTGATATGACATTATTTTACTTGCATTTTCTTTTACTTTGAACAAATTTGTTAGATGGTTTTAATGTGTGAATAAAGTTGACAGGACATTCTTTTATTTGTTCAGTTATGATTTTGATGGCTTGAAAGACATCCTCTCTTTAAACCTCATCTTTAACATGAACATGCATGAACCAAAAATACTTATACTAACCTAATGCATATAAATAAAATACCTTACTTACCTAATCATACTCATAGCCTTTGTTCTTTTCCTGACACTTGATTCTAAATAGAGAAAAAAATCATGAATTAACCTTTAGGAATGTATACAAATAAACACATTAGTTATTTTATTTACCTAAACCAAACTGATCAATTTTTTATTATTTTTTGATTTTTATATTTTATATTTTTCCTTTGATCAACCATTTTTCGTTTTCAAGTCAAGGCTCTTTATTCAATGCATGACCATCCAACAAGGTAGTTTTCTAATCAGCATTGTCAATAACATCTTGAAAAGGATTTTCATTATATATATATATATAATTTTAGAAGAAAACCTGGAGGTGGTCTCCTTCTTTTGCTTTACAAAATATACAATCATGGAGTTATTATCATGGAAGAACTAGGTCCTTCTATGAAAACTAGTTCATGCCTAATGTTTTGAACAAACTCCTCATTATTGATAGGTTTTTGATATAATTTGAGTCTATGTCCATTAACCAATAAAGTTTTTGATTGTCATCTATTGGTAGTAATTATACTAATCCATTCGCAAATATTTTTTCTATTTGATATGGGCCTAACCATCATGTTCTCAACTTGCCTTTGAATTACTGAAACTTGGATTCAAAAAAGAGTGCCCAATATCCTTATAGAAACATTCTTTCTTTGATGTGGGAATCATGCCATATTTTTAATTTGATGTTTCAACATTTTTGTTTGTTATAAGGCTTTTTTCCTCTTTTCATCAAGTTGATTTAATTGGATAATTTTATCTTGTTGTGCCTTATCCAAATCAATGCATACTTCCATTGTTGTTTTCAAAGTTTGTAATTCAAATTAAATGTAAAGTAAAGGTTTATTACCATAAACTATTTCATAAGGTGAAAAATTAGTGGTTGTCTTCCAAGTAGTGTTATAGGCCCATAATCCTTCTGGTATTTTGGTTACCCAATATTTTTTGTTGCTACTATCTTGGTTAGAATGTTCTCCATCTCTCTATTGGTAACTTCCACTTCACCATTGGACTATGGATGGAAAGCATAATATTTATTATGATTTACTTGGTAGACTTCCATGAAATGTTTGATCATATTAGACATAAATTTTAGTCCTTGATCTGAAACTATCTCCCTAGGTGCACCAAACCATTGCATGATCTTGAAATACAAAAAATATGCTACTACTTCTCTATCAAAATATAAGACTTGTAATTTAGCCAACTTAGTGACATAATTTTTACATATCAGGAGGCATTTCTTTCCTTGAGATAGAGGATATATAATACCATCAAAATCTATTCCCCATTCCTCAAATGATTCTAATACTACGTATAGATGAAGAGACATCTATGTTGATAGTGTAGGTTATTCCATCTTTTGACATGGATCACATTATATGATATACTTCTTTACTTACCTATGAAGGGAAGACTAGTAATATCCTACTCTTATGATATTATACATGGTTCTTTTTTTTTTTGAATAATGACCTCCTCCTAGTTCATCATGATAAACTCTAATGATGTCATAGGCTTCATTCTCTACTACACACCTACAAAACAAATGATCATGTCCATACTTAAATAACATGCCATTGATCTACTTAAAATAACTTTCATTAATTAAACATTTTATTTCTTTTTGATTAAAATGAGAAGGAAACTTCCCTATGGCCAAATAGTTGGCTATATTGACAAACCATTGGGATTATACTAAAAAAATAAATAGTTGTTCATCTAGAAAGCTATCTTCAATTGATTCTTCACTACCTATAATGTTTATTGTAGACAAAAAGTTTGTAACCACATTAAATTTTCATGGTTTATCAATGATAGTTATATCAAATTCCTATAAAAGTAACAACCATATTGTGATTTTTTCTCTGAATATAGGTTTATTATTGAGATACCTTATGGATATATTATCTATGTATATGAAGACCTTATAACCTATAATATAGTGTCTAAATTTGTTGATGGCATAAATTACAACAAAGAATTCTTTTTTTGTGGTTTTATAATTTATTTCAGTTGGTCAAAGATTTTTTTATGTAATACATGGCATAAATATGATAGTTCTTATATTTTTATCCTATAACTTTCCCCATTGCATAATTAGAAGCATCAGTGTAAATGTGAAAGTGTTTTTCCCAATTGGGTCCTCTCAATACTGGTGAAGAGCTCAATTTTTCTTTAATGGCTTCAAAGGATTTTTGACAATCATCACTCCACATAAATTCACTATCCTTTTCCAACACAAGAAACATAGGAACATCAAATTTATTGAAATATTGAATAAAATGTCTATAAAAACCATAATGACCTAAAAAACTCTTGATATCAATTTGATTCTATGGGACATACAAGTTGGGAATTATTTTAATTTTCTTAAAATCCACTTGGATTCCCTTAGCAGAGATGTGGTTTCCTAGTACTATGCCTTGATCCATCATCATCAAGAATTTCTCATGACTTAGTGACAATTAGTTTTATTCACATCTAGTGAAGACCTTGTCAAGATTGTGTAAGGCTTCATCAAATGTATCTCAATGAGTATTGAATTCATCTATGTACACTTCCACACAATCATTAGTCAAATTAGAGAATATGGATAAAATTTCTCATTGAAAATTAGTTGGGGCATTACAAAGACTAAATAGTAAGACTCTATAAGAAAATATTCCCCATGGGTAGGTGAAGGTGGTTTTATCTTGATCTTTGGCTGCCACTATTATTTGATTGTATCTATTAAATACATCTAGGAAGGAAAAGTATTTTTTCCCTACCATATTATTAAGCACTTGATCAATAAAAGGAAGAGGAAAATAATCCCTCATATTGGCTTTGTTTATCTATTAGTAATCTACACATACTCTCCATTTCCAAATTTTTATTTGGTATAATTACCAATAGAGAGATCCATTGGCTATCTGAAATAGGGTAAATGAATCCTACTTCTAACAATTTCTCAATTTCAATTTTTACTATATCCCTTAATAATGGATTTATCAATATTTTTGGTTGTCTAAATAGTTTATCTTGGCTTATGTAAATGTTATGGTTATAAAAACTCAAATAAATTCCTCTCATATCTATATAATCCAAAGAAAATGCTTTGGTGTGTTTTTCTAGGACATAAAAAACTTTCATTTATTGATTATGGGTTAACTAGCTATTTATATTCAATGTTTCTCCTGGTAATATCATAACTTATTGAGTGTCAAGATGGATAGACTCTACTTGTTTAAATTCACTCATCAAAGAATTAAGAGGACATGGATATGATAATTTATGAAATGTAGTTACATGTTTTACAAATCCATATCCTAGAGGAATTATTATAGCTAATAGACAATGAAATGTAGTTAAAAAATTATTTGGTTTGTCTTTTACCTAATTCCAAATATTTTATTGAAATGGTCTATGGTCATATGTTTAATGTCTAAAGTTTGAATCTATAGTAATAAGTCTATTGGAGTCCACAACTGATGGACTGGCAGAGTTTGTAACCAAGAATTGGATAAAGTCCATAGCAAATAGACTGACAGGGTGTGTAGTAGATAGACTAAAAGAGTTTTTAGCAGACAAATTGTTAGAGTCCATAGTAGATAGAATGGCAGAGTCTATAGTGGATAGACTGATAGAGTTTATAGTTAGGCTCATGAGGCTAGTGTCTTCTTCAAGATCTTGTCCTAACTCATTAGTTAATTCTTACATGTATCCTTGTACTGTTATCATGGCTAAGGATGAAATATTGTTCTCATTTTTTTGGTTCATCTACCCAAAGTGTTTTAGTGTAATCTAATGAGGGTTTTGTAAGAGGTTATAAATATATTTGTTTTACTTTTAGACCATTTGAAATAGTCATATCCCCTAATCTCCAAACAATAATATTACTAAAGTAGTTAGCCAAGGTCTTCCTAAAATGAGGGGGTATCCTAAATTCTTTATTTTAGGTTTCAACACCATAAAATCTACTAGGTACTCCCATGAATCAATTATTATAGCTACATTTTCTATATTACCTTATAGTTTAACAATTGAATGATCAGTTATTTGGATAATGGTGGAGGTAGGTTGCATCCCCATAAAAGATAGTGTGTGGAGAGTATCATTTGTCATTATATTGATTGTTACACCTAAATCTACTAGAGAATTGGGTATTTGTTTCTTACCTATGGTTATTATTATGATTATAATACCTAGGTTTACATATTTGGGTAGTAGTAGTTTTCCTACTAAAATGTCAACTAGTTTACCATCTACATGTATGGCCTTTGGATATTGTTTGTTTCTTCTAGGTGTCTTGACACATAGGATTATAATATCTATATTTAATTATGGAATATCTTTGTTAGCTTATAATAAGGGTAATTCAATGTTAAATTTTCTTAATTCCTAAATCAAATTAGATTATTGTTTGGTTACAACTTCTATCAATCTATTAGGAAAAGGAACAGGTGGAGGAGCAATAATATGTTCTTCTATATTTTTTGACTATGGGTTGAGGTATATCTATTTTTGGTTATTTATTGAGAAATTTAAATATGGTGATAGGAGGCTCTTGAATTATTCTTCCTAATCTAAGTTGAATGTTTATAAATTCAATAGCTCTTACATTTATGATTTCTCCTTATTCATTTACATAGATAGGGGATAAAGTTTTATTCTTAGGGTTAGCCAATAGTTGATAAAAAAATTAGGGTTGATTAACTTGTTCTACAGGTTAAGTTATAGGAGGTGCCATCAAATCTTGCTATGGTGAAAACCATCTTTAGGGGTTAAACTATGGATTGACATTCGACTATGTATTTTCCCATTATTGTGATTATGGTTTGGGTATCCATGGTTGTTGAGGCATCATCCATTATTTATTGGTCCATTATAGGTGTACTTGTCCCCACATAGGTTGAGGTTTCTAAGTAATCAAATGTATCATCCATGGATTAATTAGATTTCTTGGGCCAAACTAACCTTGGGTCTAGTTTTGTGGAAATAGATTTTGTCTTTGGATGTAATTCAAATCTTATATAGGATGTGCATTTTGTTTTAATTGATTTTTAAAAATATAAATATGGTTATAATAGTTTGTGTCATGATCTTTATTGTATAATATCCCACACATTTATATTTTATCCAAAGGACATTTTCTAAGAGCATGTTTTAACTTATATTTTGGATAATAGATGGCTAAGGGTTCTATGGTGGAATTAGCTTTGGATTGAATACCATCTAATATAGTATTTAACTAAACTAATATGTTAGTTTTAAAATTGACAAATTCATCCATCAATCAACTAACTTCATTAGATTTACCTAATTTTCCTTTCTTAATCCTTGGTTTTATCTGAGAATAATTAATACATAAATTTGAAATCTAGTGGAATATTAATTTTACAATGTCTCCTTTACCCATAGGGTTCATATCATCCCTAGATTCATCATCTAGTCCCTTATAAAAGCCCATTTTTAATACTTCTTCTATAAGTAGATAGCCACTATGTTTGTGGTCAAATGTGTATCTACCAAGATAATCTTCTAAACTTTCATATTCATTATGTTTGATCTTAAAGAAATCCTCCTTCCTTTTCCTTACTCTATAGTAATCTTGATACTTATCAACAAATTTAGTTTCTATGTCTCTTCATGTATTAATAGAATCACCTATAAGTCCCATGAACCACCTCATATCTGCCTCCTTAAGTGTAGAAGGGAACCATTTGAGTTTTTGACTATAAGTTATATAATGATAGGTTTGTCATAACACTTTGAACTCAAAGAGGAATTGATAGGTTTGGCATAACACTTTGTATAATCATAGGTTTGGCATAACACTTTGAACCTAAAATTTAACATAATTTATGGTGAAATGTTTTTCATATAGGTTTAATTTGTCAGATCTATGACTATAAAAAAGGTAAAAGTTCCATCTTGTTGTAATTGCATTCTATTTTATTTAAGATTTTTTATATTTCCTTGGTTATCAGCCATGGTTTCTATTTCTTCCCAACCTATATTAGATATCCAATTTATTTCTTCCTCTTGATCTTACAAATATTGAGGTCTAGGACCTACTATTCCACACAAAGGGTTTTTGAGATTAATTCTTACTATAAGAGAAGATCTCCCAAATGTGATTCTTCTTATAAGGTTTATTTATGAGGATGATCCTAATTCTAGTGATGAATCTAAGCATGATTTGAGTGTTTTTATTATACTTTCATATCTCTCAATCAAAACTTTTATTCTTTCCTCCTCTAATCCTAACTCAAGATATTTGGAGATGAACCTTCCTTTAGCATCTCTAGATCAGTTCATAACTTCAATTTTTTTTGTTTTTTTGAATGGTTTCTCAATGTTTTGGTTTTTTTAATATAGACCAATAAGTATTACCTTAATAACACATATATTTCCTCAATAATGGCATAAAAAATGATGGGTGTCATTAATCCTTTCATTTAATCAAAATTTTCTATTGATGTCATTCAAACTAGGGGAAACATCCAAAGCTATTTATAACAAGGCTTATGGTTATAGGTCTTATAGAGATGATTTGGGGTTTTTTATCCTTTATAAATGTCTAATATAATCTATTATATAAAGGATTTACTTATGTAATAAATAAACACACTTGTAAAATTAAAACACTCTGTAATCTAATTTATTGAAATAAACACACTTATTGAAAATAAACACCTGAAAGTAAATACACATGCTGAAAGTAAAAAATCTACTTAAAGCAAACACACTTGTTGAATGTAAATAATTTAATAAAATTAAACATATTGATTTGCAATATTGAATTTACTCTTTGAACTAGAAGATAATTTCATGTAGGTTATGAAATATATTTATTATTACTATTATAAAAATGAAATATATTTATAATTAATAAAAACTATAAATACATAAAATACCATACATAAATACATTCTTGGTTCTTGAGGAGAGTGGGCCCTTGCTCTCCTTGGGAACATGAATGAAAATAAAACTCAGTACTTGAAAACTAGAGATATCTTAATTAATTGATCAAAATAGATTTCATGAATATAACTATAACTATGCTAGAATATCAACTGAATAATAATATAATTATATCTCTTCTATATATTATATATTAATACATAAATATCCACTTATATAATGTTGTAATTACATATCCCTATATCTTAGTGGTCAATCTTCTATTATCAAGATAAATATCTTAATTTCAGTGGTTCCTCAAAATAGGTGATTGATAGTTTGAAATAGGAAGATTCATATGTTACAAAATCCATTGCATATCTACTAAGAATGACTTCCTAGATCTATTATTTTGATTTTTCATATAAAATAATGTGACATATTTATACCAATTGATATATAAAAAGTTTATTTATAGATTTACTATTAATAGTAATATTATAAGTAGTAAGTGACCAAAATAATCTTCAAGCACTTTATAAATATTTAGTTATACAAGATCAAAAGCTAGATTGGAAGAGTCTAGAGTAGTTTTAGTAGAGTCTGTAGTAACTCTGGTAGACTCTAGAACTATTTCTGTGAAAACCTGGTGAAGTCTATAGCAACTTGTTTCAAGGATTCTAAATGTTAAAGAAGTTCATAGTAAGGCTGTTAGGATGATAGTAATGATAGAATGCTTTAGTGAACAATGAAATTGGATCTTAAATAAGTCCATAACTATAGATTGGTTGAGTCAATAGCTACTAGTCAAATCTATAGTAGTTATTTGTGTGAGTATGTAACTACTAGACAAATTCGTATCTAAGTCTAGAGATGACTTGAATGAGATAGAAGTGTGTTAAATGAGTTCGTAGCTTACTAAATGTCAAGATATTTCATATAGTTTAATTTATTAGATCATAAAAAAGGTCCTTATTCCTTATAGACTATTATATCATCTATATATACATAAAATTGAGAGACTTGTTGATGCTTCTAAGTGTACTATAGGTGATCTCAATGTTTAGAGAACACTTCTATTTTAGAATTCTAAGAATTTAGAGCATGAGTTGTAGGTATTTGGGAATTATAGTGCCTATGGTGAAATAGTAGCAAAGCAAAGTAGACTATTCCAAAATATTTATATGATTTGGTTGTTGGGAGCTACCTTGATCCAAGCCTTTATGAATTTTGATGAAATTTGACCAAAGCTCAAAGTTACACTAACCTAAGTGAATATTTGACAATGAGATATAAGCTATAGTGAGTTATTAAAAAACAAGAGTAAAAGAAAAGAGTAAGGAAGAAAGGAAACAAATGTGATTACTGATCTTTATCTCAAACACCATGATAATGTTTGAATTAATTGAACATGCATTTAAATTAGTATGTAATGCAAAATAGTTGATGCTCAATTTTCACTACAAACCAGACATAATTTTGAGGATAAATTGAAAATAAAAGTAAGAGCCAAGTATGCTTTAATGTTTTACTACTACACCTAGATAGCTAATGCACATCTTTGATGTATAACAAATTAAAGTGAAGAAACTTATGATCTTTTCTACTAATCTAGTGTAGCACAGATTAACAACCTTATAACAAAAATGCAATTCAAGATTCAAAGAAGGCATTCAAATTTAAGATCTAGACAAGAAATTTAGAGAAAAAGCTAGTAACCCTTTACACAACCATATAGACAAACTTTTAAGAATTCCTTAGATGTATTAACTATTTCAAGCATATAATTTTGCTCAAAAATCTCTCCCTTACAAAATGGTAACATTGCCTATTTATAGGGAGCATAAGCAGTGTATTGGTTAGTTTTCAAAATACATATGTGGAGAATAAGGATAGCTATACGTTCACAAAAAATGTAGAACACATAAGACCTTATACATTTGACTAACCTAGAAATATATATGTTAACAATCTAGCATATATTTATATAATAGAATATTATATTTTACAAATGCATGTAAAATTATAATCAATATAATATTCTATTAAGTTGATGGTGGGCCCTCTAGCTACCTTTATTGGAATATTTTCTTTGCCTTAGTGTGTTATTTATTGATAAATTCCAAATCTACTGTAGGCTTCATTAAACATCTATTCTCTTGGTCTGCTAGCACATTAAATTCTTTATCATTTCTAGCCATATCCTCCTTGATGATTCTAGCTTTTGTAATTCACTCCCTTGAATTTAAGATGTTTTCCATGATCTTGTGATTTTTGTTTCTATATTAGCCTTGGATCTTTCCTTTGATCTCCTGAATGGTTGAAGTGGCTCTCTATTTGAATTCTTCATCATCTATTAACTCAATGGTAGTGGGTTATGAATGCTCTATTAACATGGTTCTTAGGAGTTTTTCAATTCTATTCATCAAACTCTCATCTTAATTTATGATTTTTCTAACATTATTGTGCCATTTGCTTAACTCCTATACTTTTTCCACAATAATTCCTAGGACTACACTCAAGTGTCCCAAACTAATAGTATTGAATCCTAGGATCTATCTTCTTACTTATAAGTTGATGAGCTCAGCTATTTGATCTTCTGAAGCTTGCCATTGGATGACCAAGGCTTTGGTTGCTTCAATTTTTGTGTCAAGGTACTCTACCTAAGTTTCATTTCGTTCAAAACTTCAAAGATGTCAAAGAATGATTCACTCAACATTTTTATCATACTATCAAGCACAAAGAGGATGGCTTGGGTTTCTAAGTTTTGCTTTTCCTTTTCTAAGTTGGTAATCTTTTTCTTCATCCCTTTAATTATTTTTATGGCATGTGTTGATTGAGACAAAAATAGGCTCTCCACATCTTCCTAGTGAATGGGTTTCTCTCCTAATTCCTATCCTCCCACTGGAGTTAAGCCCATAAATGGTTCCACCTTTTGGAAGGTGAACTCTTTTATACCCACCATAGCTTTTCTAGTGGTAATATTTTATAGCCCTAAGGTGTCTAGATTGATATTAATTATAATGGTGGGCTCTATGAACTTGGTGGTTTATGTAATCTCAACTTTTGCACCGTTAAATTCCCTTGGAGCATCTATTTTCTTACCACTAGCCCCTTGAGTCTTCACTAGTATTCTCTCTACCTATTCTTTCATCATTTTAATTATCCATGATTGAGTTTCCTCATATACATTGATATTTATATTGTGTTAGATCCCATGAATGGGATATAGAGGGAATATTTTGGAGTTTCCCATAAATGAACCAATCTAGAATGATTGTCCCCTAGATAGAGAAATCATCACTGAATAAATTTATGTCTTGGGCTATATGGACAAATGAAAGTTTTGCTTCTTGGATTTAGTAGGGATAAGGGATAACTCTTTCTTCCTCTTCCTTTGAGTTGTGTTTGGAACTATATCAAACACATGTTCTTTTCCCTTATCCTTTTCAATCCCCTCCATTTGTTCATGGGTTCTTTCAATTTTTTCTATTTGGATGCCATGGTCTTCATTTGTTTCCTCTCCATTTGAACCATAGGTTTCTACAAGAACTTTGAAAAAACCTTCAACTATTTCATATGGCTCAAGAGCCACCATGTCCACATGTTCCAATAGAGATGGTGGTTCTTGTGTAGGGCCTAAAGATGAGGCTACCTCATCTAGCCTTTCTTCCAATTGATTTTTACAAAGGGTTTGAGGTTATGTCAATTCCACTTGAAGAAGTGGTTAAGGTGATCTAGAGGTGGAAAGAAGTAGATGATACTACAAAGGATGCATTTTCCAAATTTCTTCTATTAGTTTTCTTTCATTTTCTAGTCTATGTTCTAATTTGGCATTGCATTCCTTGAGTCTAGCTATCACTTCTTAAAAGTTGGTTGCCTTAGTGTATACATGGTCATAGACCCTAGGTTGGTATTCATATACTAGATTAGGTAATTTATTTTCTCTCAAATGGTCCCTCATTTCCCTTTGAGGATCCTACATCCTTAATTCATCCATTTGGAAGATAAAAATATTCTCTCTACCTAGACATGATGTCTAGTTACTTCCAATCTTACAATGTGATCCTTCCAATTATTAGGGGAAATGGGTGGAGGAGGCCTTTCTTATTTTCCTTTCATACCCCATAAATTTAATTGATGAGTTAGAAGGTGATTTTTTGCTCAGACAGCGTATGTGGCATATAAACAGGAAACCCGTATGGCGGGGACATGGTTCCCTCAATTCTAATTATAGTGTAATCAAGATAATACCAAATATCCCCTATCATTTCTACATACCTTTTGATTATGGGGTGTATTCTAGGCATGGGGGACCTAGTGATAGTTTGAACCAAAGTGGGATAGATACAATCATAGATGAATTGTATATGGTTCCTATATTTGAAAATATGCAGCTTGGAATAGTGATGGGAGATGGTGATTCTACTACTGAGAGACCAATTTTTGATGTTAGGGAATCTGGTGGAAGCAAGTAAGGCATCGAGAAAATAGGACATCATGTATAACTATTTTCTATTATTTATCTTAATAGTATCAGATTGGTGACCCAAGTGAATGCTGATCATATCTCCAATAGGAGGGGTGAGTTATTGATTTATCAAGAAATGCACATAGGAAACCTAGGTAGGGTTGACATAGGTGGTTATGGTGTCCCCATAAATCCTTTTTAGTAAGGTCGTGATGACCCTAATTCTTTATTTTAACTAGTAAATTGGGATTCTTCCTTGGAAGTCTTTGAATTCATGATTTCCCTAGTTGATCCATGGTTTAAGGATAGTACCAAGGTCATTCTAGGTGGTCTAGTTCTTGATTGAGGGAAAATCAACATGGGACCATGGGAGTTTGTAGTAACCCTCAAAGGGTATGTGGGAAACATAAGAAATAATTATATATGTTCCATCATGTACCATATAATCATAATTTATTCTATAGTCAACAAAAATTAGAGCAAATACATCAATACAATGAAGTACCTCATGTTTAGTAGTTATACGATGAAGGCTAGCTAATTGCACAGTGACTAGGTCATTGTATTTGGTGTTGATTACCTCAATTATCCTTTAATTTTGAGTGAGGGGATACATCTCTTCTATGTAAAATAGGAGATCAAACCAATTCTTACACCTATTATTCAATACTACAGTGTCTAATTTTGTGTCCTTGAAAATCTAACCCAAATGGTTTATAGATAGGTAAATCTTTGTTTCTTCCCTCCATTGTTGCCTTCCCACTACCATTTCTTCCCAAACTTTTAGATAGTGTAGCACTAATTTCAAATAGATTTTTGGATTGTTTTTTTTTTCACTTGGGATTACTTTGGCTAAACTAAGGTCTAACTGATCACAATTTCAATGCTTTGTGCTAAGTTTATAGTTTTCTGAAGCTTTAATGGTTGAGGTGATTTGGACATGGGTTCATTTGTGTATTTGATCTGATTAAGACTTATTATTTTATACCTTTACATTCCAATATGGATGTAATCTAGGTTTTGTCATATTTTACTTATGTGGATCCTATGTGGCATCTATTTGGCATTTTTTCATGGCATTTTTCATAATTACTTTAAGGATAACTAGTTGTTGGACTTTAAATTTTTCCTTTGGGTTTCATTTCATTGGATTATATCCAAGGATTTAGTGTGAACCATTGACCATAATCTTAGGTCTTTTACCTCATTGTTCTCTACAAGCACCAAGTTCCATGGTTATGACACTTGGCATATTCTCACAACCATCAAGTTCCAATGCTTGAGATCATTCCACGTGTCAAGCCCTCAAGTCTCTTGGGTTCCACTCAAATATCTCACACCATTGGATCATGCTTGTGTGATTAGGAAAGAGCCACAGGATCTTGTAAAATGCATAGATTTTAAGTTAATTTTATAGATCATTTAAATTTGGGACTTAGGCTAAATGCTTAATCCTAAGTTCATTTCATATTAATAACCATGTATAACTTTAGGATAAATCAATTTATGCTAATAATTTCATCAAGATATAAAAAATAACATCGTTAAAACATTCAAACATGCCCCCTTTATCTAGGCAAAATTTTAGACTATGTTAAAATTGACGGTCTCAGTAATATCATAGATATCCTTGTGGTCATTAAATGATGTGAGTGAGAGTGTCAATTTTACACCCATGAGATTACTATAGTTAGATGTGAGGGTGCCATGTGGCATCCTCATGGAGCTTCCCAAGATCTTGGATTCATCTTGCTCCATTAGATTAGGCATGTATGATGAAACAAGGGCCTTCAGATGGTGATCTGAGTAGTCATATGTCAATGGCCCTTTTAAAAAAGTGGGACCCTCTACCAACAAAGTTTGGCATAAGTTATTTCCATGTGGTGCTCTATCAAATCTCTAACTTTTTATCCTTCAATTTTCTTTGTTGGATTAGATCCCATGATGAAGCGAGGATCGTTAGATCTGCAATCAAGCATGAAAGTTAAGTTAGGACCCAAGATTAATAAAGATTTAGACCAAAGTTTTAATTATAGGGCCTGTTTGTGTTAATAAACATGAAGGGGCCCTTAGGATTAAAATATGGGCTAAGCATTAATAAAAGGGGCTTGGTAAGGAAATAAAAAGGGACCTTGCAAAACCATTTTAAGACATGGTTAAAATTATCTAGGGTGCTAAAGGGGGAATATGTAATGACATAGGTATAATTTTGTATTGAGGCTTGTTCATGTTAATAAACATGACCAAGCCTTAATATAAAATTATACTTAGGTCTAACATAGGATAAAGTGTTCCCTCTAAATTTCTACTGCCAAATTTTGAATTCAAACCAAAGGGTTTTAGACTTAGGGTTTTTTTGAAGAGGGTTTAAGATTTAATTTATATATATTAAAGGTTAGTGAAAGCTAGCCTAAAATCAAGTGGTGAATTGTTGGTTAGTACATGCTAGTGCCTTCTCCATGGAACCTATATTTCTCACAAATAAGTTAAACCATTAGTAACATTATGCATACTAAAACTTAATTGCAATAAAATATGATACCTTATTAGAATGGATGACCTTTAAATTTCATAGAAACTTAGAAACACTGCAATGCTTTTAATAAAAAGGTTATAAAGTATCTCAAGGGCTCCAATTTTCAAAATTAGGGGGATGTTGGCCCCAATAAATAGTGACTCATAGGGGAAACATAGCCAAATGTTAGAATCTAGAGACTCTAGTTCAGCAAATAACTAGGTCACTTATCATATTGGAACTATGTCATCATCAAGATCTATTCATGGTTGAAAAGAGCTTTACATATGCAAGATTGGGATCAATTACTTGGATAAAATCATGTTATGTGTGTTCTTTGATTCCACTTACTATTTTCCATGAGATTCAAGGAACAAATTCTAGGTTTTATGTCCTTAATCATTTACACTAGCTTATAACATGTTTGGTTATTCATGAAGATTCATGTTCTTGGTTTAGGGAAGGCTTGGGAATTACTCTATTTCTAGCAAGGCATTCATAACCCTGATAAAGATGACTTTGGCTCCACTCAAGGCCTTGATCCACTACCAACCAGGCATCTATAGCCTCGATGGAGATTACCCAAATCACCTATGCTTGAAAAGCTTCAAATTTTATACTAAATTATTATTTTTGTATTTTTTGACATACAATTTAATACTTTCATCAAATTTGTAAACTAGGATAGCTAGGTTTGAGGATTTTAGTCAAGTGTTTGATTTTTAGATAATTACCCATGGTTGTAACCATTGTCTTAAGCAAGGATGTCTTGTTAAGTGTAAATATGATTTTATCTTAATAAGTTAAACCTTCATCTCAAAATTACAACTCTTTTTAAAACCATACTTATGTCAAGACAATGCTTAGGTTAGAATAGAATAAGGGATATTTTCATTTGCCTTTACTAGTTTCTCCATGTCATATCAATAATATCATATTCCAAGTCTATGGTCATCATGTGTATGAGGTTCACATCCCATTCCTGAAAGTTAGGAATTTAAGGTAGGCAAAATACTTTGAGCACCAAACTATCCATGAGGAATTATTAGAGATAAGGAACAAAGAAGAAAAAAATAAAAGAAAAAAAATATGTATAGATAGAACAAAGAAGGAAGAAAGAAAGGACAACAAAAAACAAATGAATATATATAAACAAAACCAAAAAGAAATAAAATAACTAGCCTACCTACTCTAACCTTAACCAATCTTATAAATTGTATTCCATGGATACACCTAGTGGAACTGCATGAAAGTAATGCTTGAGATATTTCTCATTAGTGGGAAATGTGAATTCTACTCCCTAAAGGTCTTTTAGCTTGAAGGTGTTATTTCCAAGTGTTTCAACAATCTGATATGGGCCAATCCATAGAGGTGTGAATTTACCATGCTTACCCTTGGGTTCAGATGCCTTTTCCCAAAGGAGGACTAAGTATCCTTGCCTAAATAGCTTCACCTTTGACCTTTTATCAAACCATATCTTTATTGTGGTTTGATGCTTGCTAAAGTTAACAAAGGCTTCTTCCTTTACATATTTTATCTAAATGATATCTAACAATCTAAAATTTGTGAGTTATTGACTTTATTCGATGTACTCCTACATAAATTTGAATGTGGACAACTTGAGGGTGATAGGAAATATAAGTTCTTGGACATATACCAATAAGAATGGTGATGCCTTTAAGGCTTAATTGATTCTAATTATATCTTCCCATAGAGCATATTTGAGGATTTTATGACAAGTCCTAGGCTTATCTTTAGTAGATTTTTTGATTGCCTTGATTAGGTTCTTGTTGGTAGATTCAGAGACTCCATTTCCTTAGGGGTAATGGTTGAAATAAAAGTTTAGATAAATAACATTGTCATAAGCCCATTCAGTCATTTCTATGGATACAAATGTAGATCCATTATCACAAACCAAAGAGAATGAGGTTCCAAATTTGGTATAAATGTTTTCTTCTAAAAATTTGGTCACTTCCTCTATCCTAAAGTGTTTTATGGGGATAGCCTCATTCTAGCTTGTGCAATAATATGTGGCAGTTAGGGCATATTTGTGGCCTTTAGAATAATTAGGGTTAATCACTCATATGAAATCTAACCCCCATTGTGCAAAGAGTTTGCTAACCATCACTGGTTGTAGAGGCATGGATGCCTTTGGTTATTTACTGCTAAAGATTTGATAAGAATGAAATTCTCTTACATGATTATGAGCATCTTTAAAAATGGTGGGCCAATAGTAACCAACCTTGAGGATTTTGTGGGATATTATTATTCTTGATGGATGTCCACTACCTAGTTTCTCATGGAAATTACTCATGATTTGAGAAGCTTCCCCCTTGGATACACACCTCAAATAGACTCCCTCTAAGTTTTTTATATACAATACTCTATCTTTGATCAAATAATGAGAAAATTTGAGTCTTAGGGCTATTTTATATTACCTTGTGAGACCTATAGGACAAGTACCATTAATTATAAAACAAATCAAAGAATCATACCATTCATTGGGTTAAAATTTCTAATACTCAATATGCATGACATATAACTTGGGATTGGTGTTGGAAATTAGTTGGGCTAGGCCCTAACAACTTACCAGTTTAGTAGTTTTCATCTCTATATCATAATCTTGTAAAACTAACATCTATTTACCCCTACACTCACCTAATTCATTTTGAATTAGCATGAGTTTTTTGGTAGGGTCTGGTAAGATATCATGGACTTTATTTCTAAGGATGTAATGCCTAAAATTTTTTACTACTTTTACTTAAACATATGCCTATTTGTCAATCATGAAATAGTTTAGTTCTAAGTTTTTGAAATTGTTACTCATGAAGGCTATTGGGTGATCAATCCCATCAAATTTTTGAATTAGGACCACAACAATTATGTGATCAGAAGCAAATTATTACAAATAGAAGTCCTTTAAAAATTCTAGACCTATCAATATTGGGGCTTGACTAATGGATCCTTTGATACTATTGAATGATTTCTTGGAATCCTCATTCCAAGTGATTTTGGAATATTTCTTGAGCATGTCATTTAGTGGTTTATCAATCTCAACAAACCTTGAGATGAATTTTCTCAAAAAGTTTATCTTGCCAAAAAATGACTTCAACTCTTTTTGACTATTTGGAAGCTCTATCTTAGAAATGGCTTCCACCCTTTCAAAATCTATGGAGATACCATCGTTAGTGATGAAATGACCTAGTAGCTTCCATTTAGTAACACAAAAAATGATTTTATTGGGGTTAAGATAAATACCATAACATTTTCACCTCTCAAACATTTGTTGAAAGTGTGTGAAATGATCTTTCCTATTTTCAAAGAACACTGTTAGGTCATCCATGTAGATTATGATACATTTGCCTACTAGACCTTGGAAAGAATGGTCCATGGACCTTTGAAAGGTATCCTCTACATTAATCAGTCCAAAAGGCATATTTTTGTATGCAAAATTTCCCCACTTATTAGTAAAGGTTGTCTTCATTATGTCCTCTTTATCAACTAACACTTGGTTATACCCTAAAAATCCATTAAGGAAAGACATCATGGTTGACCCTGAAACAACCTATATCACCTAGTCTAGAAAAGGAAAGGGATAATTTTCATTCTTAGATGCTTTGTTTAAATTCTTGAAGTCAATGCATAATCTAATTCCACCATTATTTTTTTTTACTAGAATTAGATTGGCAACCTAAATGGAATGTTGAATGGGAAAAACAATCCTTGCATCTAACAAATTCTTGACTTCTTTATAGATAATGGGTTTTAGGATGGGGTGAATAGGCCTTTGTTTCTATTTGAAGGGTTTATATTTTTCTTTGAGGGGCATAGTGTGGGTAATAACCTTGAGATCAAAGATTTTTAAATCATCATAAGACTAGGATATTATGTCCTTGTATTTGGTGAGCAACTCTCTAGCCCTTTTATTTTCCATTTCTATGCAATCCTTCCCTATATTAACTTATTGGGGATGATCCTGGGGTCTAATATTTATTGAATTGTAGTCTTTCCCATTTACCTTAGGGACCTTGGGGATTTTAGTGAGCTTGTATTGATAAAACAACATTTCCAGTGAAACCATCCCCTTGGGTATTTTATTATCATTTAGTTGGATGATTTTTGCATTGAATTCTATTTTATAGGTACTTTCATCAATTTCATCAATAATATGAGATTCAAAATCTCCTAAGATAGTCATGAATTCCAAGATCTATTGATCATCATTGAAGACTTGGAAGTGGTTCACATTATGTGGGACTGAGGGGCAAGGTACTAGATCAATACTAAAGTTAGGGGAATCTTGATCAAGTATGAAGTTGGCTATAGTGGAAGCCATCCCATTAGAAACTTTTTTTCTTCTCTAGAGATAGAGAGGATATTGAATGCCTAAAAAGATTCTATCAGATCTTAGACTTTGAATTTGTATCTCTTGAGGTATGAGAGATTGCATTGGTACTTACTCCTTACTTGGTTGATTACAAGTTTAAAATCTCCATAAATGACTAGTTCTTTCACCTTATTTTTAATAGCAAATTGCAACCCTAAGATGAAAGCCTCATAATCAGTTAGGTTATTGGTGCATGGGAATTATAGTCTATAAGATGCATGGTATTATTTACCAATAGGGTCTATCAAAATAATACCAACTCCAAATTTATACTTACATTTAACACCATCAATGTATAGCTTCCATAGACTAGGTACAACATCAGTGTTCTTGGAATTAACAACTTTTTTAGTCTCTAAGGTGAAGACTCCTAAGTTAGAATCAAGGAAGTTAACTCTTTCATTGACAACATTGTATTTAGTAATCATGTGTTTTATCCTTGGTTCCCTTTCCACTCTTATCTGATTTAGAACACCTTTCCAAGGTAGCCATAGATCTAAGAAATTAATAGACATATATCCATTTTAGGACTTGGTCCATTCTCTACTTAAGATTAGTCCATATGCATTGGGAATGTCTACTACTTGAATGTCAATGAATTATTGCATTTTGGGTTCATTGGCTAACTACATGTGTACATTTAATAATTATCCAATGACTTTGACTCTTGATTTGTCTAATTTTGTAACTACCCTATCAAAATTGATTAGGGTTAGTCCAAGTTATTCACATATTCTTGTAGGAATGATTTTAGTTGATGCCCCATAATATAGAAGATAAGTATGGATATTCTTGCCAAATATCTTGACTATAAGTAGGAAGGATGGAGATTCTACTTTGGTTGTTTGCATGATTACATTTGCACTATCAGCCCTAGGTGGTTTCTTAGGTTTTTTAGACAAAGACTCTAATAGCAAGTCCCTTTGTTCAGTAATTTGAGTTAACTCATGCAACGTAATGTTGGCCTTAATTTTATTCATGTCTTCAATAATTTTATAGCCAGTCCTACTTGGGGAATTAATAATAGGTTTGGAAGAAATTCCTTTGGGTAGCTCAGGGTCATTCCTTGAAGTGGTATCAGGAGGGGTCCCATAATTATTAGGATGGGTTGAAGTGGTTAGTGGTTGTTTATGCTTTCTATTCCTTAGAGGTCATGTCTTCAAGAATTTTTGAAATGCTTGGATCTCTTCAAGAATATTTTTTGGTTCATTATCTTCCTAAAAGGGAATTAGAATGTCTCTACCATATGGATTTGTTTTGATGACTTGGACCTATAAGAATTTATAGCATTATCCTTGTTAAGGATCACTTTGAATGTGTCCAACTCTTCTTGAAAAGCCTTAAAGGATTTGTAGAATTCAATGCAATTAATCTCACCATGCTTAGTAGTAACATGTACTGAAAGAAATGTCATTGAGATTGATTTCCATGGTATTGTTACTAGAAGAGGGTTCATTAGCCTTGCTTCTATTTTAGAAGATGTCATTCTAAAATCTATTTACCGATCTATTAAACTTTTGGAAAGTAAAGTTCCTTCCATAACTCTCACCAGTATTATAAACTTGTTTTTGCAACTGAAGAAAATTAGTCCTAAGTTTTTGGAGCATCTTTAATATAGACTCATTCTCACTCTTAAAGGTCGTAGAATTATGGACCTAATTATTTATTGTACCATAAGTTGGTACTAAGGATTTCTAACCATTAGTAGAAGATACATTAGTAGTTTGGTGATTCATGAATCCTATATTTTGATTAGGAGCAACATAACTAGTGCACAGTATGCTCAAAGGTAGGAGTTGATTAAATGTAGGGGTGTTTTGGTTATTATTGGGAAAAAGGTTTAGAGCAAACTTCTATAGGTTAACATTGGGAATGGAGTAAGTTATTTGACCTTGTGGTTGCATTTGATCACTAATAACTATTGCCTCAGAATAAGCTTGGGCTAATAAAGCTATAACTAGGATAGATCTCTTTAGGAACACAAAGTCATGGGATCTACTACATCCTTGTAGATTTTTAGGGCTAGGACATCATTAGGCTTGTAGGGTTATATGGTCTTAGTGTACATCTTCTAGAATCTGGCATTGAAAGATCTTATAGGCTCACTTGCATCTCTCTTGATGGTTATGAATTGATGATAAATGACATAAGGACTAATAATCTTGATGAATTGGTCAATAAAAAGGGCATTGAAATCATTTCAAGAGGTAATGAAATCATCAAGAAAATTGAGGAACCATTCATATGTTAAATATTTGAAAGTAAAGGGAAATAACCTACATGCCACATCTTCATGTATGACATTTAATTATATTAAAGAATCTGTGAAAGACTTAACATGTTTATCTATAGTTACAACACCAGTTGGACTAAATATGGGTAGATGCTTCTTAGGATTGCATGGTAAATTATGGACTACACCTTGTACATTAATAGGGTAGCTTCCTAACCAAGCCATACCTATATTTGGTCTAAATATAAGGGTACCTTGAATAGGAGAAGTGGGTAAAGACTTGAAAAGTCTTTGTTTGACTTTATCACATCTAGTTTTTTGATGACTTTGTAGCTCGAGTAAAGGTTCCCTTATTTTTTAGCATGATCTGGTGTGAATTCTAGGTAGTTCTAGCTTAAAGACTCAAAATCCTATTTGAAATATGGTGTATCAAGTTAATATTTATAATGAGAAAGGAATAAACATGCACACTAAAATTATTATACAAAGATTCATGTAAATAATGATAAAAGACATCAAATTTCTACTTAGATAGCTTGAAGATGTATCCTATTATGAAAATACAATCAATATTTACAAGTTTGAGTCCAAAATGAACTAAAATATATGGGAGATCACCTGATCTTTGAACAAAATAAGTCATCCTAATCTCAAATGCTATAGATTCTTCAAATCCAAGTTATATTTATTATAATTGAGTAATCATCCATCAAAGAACTATGATATTTGCCTCAATAACAATAAAGATGGGTCAAAAACTTACAAAACCAATGATATTTACATTTTGGAGTAAAGATCCATGCAAAAGTGCAAAGATAACATCAACATTTGATCAATTAACACCAAAATTGACATGCCCTCCTCCTATCACCAATGGAGCTTCTCCTATCGATGCCTCTAAGTGTACCACAAGTGTTATTAGTGTTTAGAGAACACTTATCATTTTAGAATCCTAAGAATTTAGAGCATGAGTTGTAGGAATTTGGAAATTGTAGTGCCTATGGTGAAATAGTAGCAAAGGAAAGTAGATTGTTCCACAATATTTATATGACTTGGTGGTTGGGAGCCACCTTTATCCAATCCTTTGTGAATTTTGATGAAATTTGACTAAAGCTCAAATCTACACTAACCTAAGTGAATATTTGATAATGAGATATAAGATATAGTGAGTTATTTAAAAAAAAGAGTAAAAGAGAAGAGTAAGGTAGAAAGGAAACAAACATGATTATTGATTTATATCTCAAACACCATGATAAATTTTCAATTAACTGAACATGCATTTAAACCAATATGTAATGAAAAATAGTTGATGCTCAATTTTCACTACAAACTAGGCAAACTTCTGAGGATAAATTTAAAATACAAGAACCAAGTATGATTTAATATTTTGTTACTACACCTAGATAGTTAATGCACATACTTGATGAAAAACAAATTAAAGTGAAGAAACTAATGATATTTTCAACTAATCTAGTGTAGCATAGATTAGAAACCCTGTAATAAGAATGCAAATTAGGATTAAAAGAAACCATTCAAATTTGAGATCTAGACGAGCAATTTAGAGAAAAAACTAGTAACCCTTAACACAACCATATAGACACATTTTTTAAAATTCTATATCTATATTAACTATTTCAAGTATACAATTTTGCTCAAAAATCTCTCCCTTACAAAAGGGTAACACTGCTTATTTATAGGGAGAATAAGTAGTGTACCAGTCAATTTTTAAGATATATATGTGGAGAATAAGGACAACTATCCTTTCACAAAAATTATATAATACATATGACCTTGTATGTTGGACTGACCTAGATTATATATGCTAACAAACTATTATATATTTATACAATATAATATTATATTTTAAAAATGCATGCAAAATTATAATCAATAAAATCTTCTATTTAGTTGATGGTGGGACCTCTAGATACCTTTATTGGAGTATGTTCTTGGCTTTAGTGTGTTTTTCATTTATTATATCAAAATCTACTAAAATATTCATTAAACATCCATTCTCCTGGTCTACTAGCTCATTGAATTATTTTTCATTTCTAGCCATGGCCTCCTTGATGCTACTAGCTTCTACAATTTGATCCCTTTAATTGAAGATGATGTCTGTGATCTTGTGATTCTTGATACTAGATTGAGCTTGGATCCTTACTTTAATCTCTTAAATGGTTAAAATGGATCTCTATTTTAATTCTTCATCATCTATTAACTCAATAGAAGTGGGTTGTGAAGGTTCTATTATTATGGTTTCTAAGATTTTTTCAATTCTATTCATCAAACTCTCATCTTCCTTCACATGTTTGTTGTCATTATTTTTCCATGTGTTTAACTCATGTACTTTGTCCACAAAAATTCTTAGTACCACACTCAAGTGTCCCAGGATAATGGTATTGAATCTTGGGGTCTGTCTTCTTATTTACATGTTGATGAGCTCAACTATTTGATCTATTGATGCTTTCCATTAGATGGCCAAGGATTGGGTTACTTTATATTGTTGTGTTAAGGTACTCTACCTAATTTTCATGGCCTTTAAATATTAAAACATGTCAAATAATGATTCACTCAACATTTTTATCATATTATCAGGTATATAGATGATGTCTTAGGTTTCTAAGTTTTGCTTTTCCTTTTCTAAGTTGGCAATCCTTTGCTTCATCCCTCTAATTTCTGCTATGGCATATGTTTATTGAACCCCAACTAGGCTCTCAACATATTTATAGTTAATGGTATGCTCTCCCAATTCCTATCCTCCCACTGAAGTTAGTCCCATAAATGGTTCTACCCTTTAGAAGGTGAACTCTTCTGTACCCACCACAACTTTTCTAGTGGTAATATTTTTTAGGCTTGAGGTATCTAATTGAAATGCATTGTAGTGGTGGTCTTGGTGAACTTTGTGGTTTTTGTAATCTCAAACTTTGCACTGATAGATTCCTTTGGAACATCTATTTTCTTACCACTAGCCCCTTGAATGTCCACTAGTCTTCTCTCTTCCTATTTTTTCATCATATTAATTATCCATGGTTGAGTGTCCTCATGCACACTGATATGGATATTTTATGTTAGAGCCTATGAATGGGATATGGAGGGAATATTTTAGAGTTTAACATAACTAAACCAATCTATAATGACTGGCCCTTGGATAGGGAACTCATCATTGAATAAATTTATGTCCTAGGCTGGATGGACAAATGGAAGTTTTGGCTTCTTAAATTTGGTAGGGACAAGGGCTAACTCTATCCTCATCTTCCTTTGAGTTGTCATTAGAACTATATCCAACATAGGTTATTTTCCATTATCCTTTTCAATCCCTTTCATTTTTTCATGGGTTCATATAATTTGTCTTTCTTAGATGCCAAGGTCTTCATCTTTTTCCTCTCCATTCAAACCATAAGTTTTTGCAAGAACTTTGAGAAAATTTTCAACTATTTCATATGGCTCAAGAGCCACCATGTCCACATATTCCATCAGAGATGGTGGTTTTTGTGTAGGGCTTGAATATGAGGCTACCTCACCTAGCCTTTCTTCTAATTAATATTTACTAGTGTCTTAAAGTTGTGGTAATTCTACTTGAGGAGGTAGCTGAGGTGCTCTAGAGGTGGAAGGAAGTAGATGATACTATAGATGATGTATTTTCCAAATGTCCTCTATTAGTTTTATTTAATTTTCTAGTCTATGTTCCAATTTGGCATTACATTCCTTAAGTCTAGCTAGCACTTCTTCAAAGATGCTTACCTTTATGTATACATAGTCATAGACCCTAAGTTGGTGTTCATATACTAGCTTAGGAAATTTATTTTCTCTCAAATGGTACTTCGCTACTAATTTATGATCCCACATCCTTAATTAATCCATTTGGAAGATAAAATATTCTGTCTACCTAGACATGATGTTTACTTGCTTCCAATCTTGTAATTTGGTCCTTCCAATTATCAAGGGAAATGGGTGGAGGAGGCCTTTCTTATTTTAATTTCATACCCCATCAATTCTATTGATGAGTTAAAAGGTTATTTTTTTCTCAACCAACTTATTTAGTACATATACATGCAACCTGTATGGTGGGGACATGGTTCCCTCAATTCTAATTATAGTACAATTAGGATAATACCAAATATCCCTTATCATTTCTACATACTTATTGATTAGGGGGTGCATTCTAAGCATGGGGGACCTAGTGATAGTTTTAACAAAAGTGGGATAGATGAAATCATAGATGAATTACATATGATTCCTATATTTGACAATATGCAGCTTGGAATAATGTTGGGAGATAGAGATTCTACTACTGGGAGACTAGTTTTTGATGTTAGGGAATTGGGTGGAAGAAATTAAGGCATAGAGAAAATAGGAGATAATGTAGAATTATTTACTAGTATTTCTCTTAACAACAACAAATTGGCAACCCAAGTTAATGCTAATCATATCTCTAATAGGAGGGGTGAGTTTTTGATCTATCAAGAAATGCACATAAGAAACCTCAGTAGGGTTGACATAAGTGGTTATGGTAGCCATAGAAATCCTATTTATTAAGGTCATGAAGAACCTAATTCATTCCCTAAACTGGTAAATTGGGATTCTTCCTTTGAAATTTTTGAATACATGATTTCCCTGATTGAGCCATCATCTAATGATAGCATCAAAGTTATTCTGGGTGGTCTAATTCTTGATTAAGGCAAAATCAACATGGGACCATGTGAGTTTGTAGTAACCCTCAAAGGATATATGGGAAACATAATCAATAATTCTTGATGTTTTATCATGCACTATCTAGTCTTCATCTATTCTATAGCCAATAAAAAGTGAAGCAAGTACATGGATACAATGAAGTACCTTAGGTTTAGTAGTTGCATGATGAAGGCCAACTAATTGTATAGGGACCAGGTCATGGTATTTGGTTTTAACTTACTCAATTCTCCTTTTATTATAAGTGAGGGGCTACATCTCTTCTATGGTGAAGAAGAGCTCAGACAAATTCTTACACCCATTGTTGAATGTTATTGTGTATAATTCTGTATCCTTAAAAATATGACCCAAATGGTCTTTAGACAAGTAAATCTCTATTTCTTCCCTCCTTTATTTCCTTCCCACTACCATTTCTTCCTAAAATTTTAGAGTGTGTATTACCAATTTCATGGAGATATCTATATTTTTTCTTTGCACTTGGGATTTCTTTGGCTAAACTGAGGTATAACTGATCACAATTTCAATGCTTTATGCTAAGTTTGAAGTTTCCTAGAGCTTTAATGGTAGAGGTGATTTAGACCTAGGTTAATTTGTGTCTTTGATCTAATTAAGACTTGTGATTTTATACCTTTGCATTCAAATATGGATGTAATCTAAGTTTTATCATCTTTTTTTTTATGTGCATCCTATGTAGCATTTGTTTGGCATCTTTTCATAACATTTTTCATAATTGATTTAAGGACAACTAGCTGTTGGCCTTTAAATTATTCCTTTGGGTTTCAATTCATTTGATTGAATATAGGGATTCATCATGAACCTTGATCATAATCTTAGGTATTTTATCTCATTGGTCATTACAAGGACTAGGTTTTGTGGTTACACCACTTGGCATATTCTTTCACTCGTTGAGTTCCAATGTTTGAGCTCATTCCATGTATTGAGCCCTTAGGTCTCCTAGGTTCCACTCAAATATCTTTCACCATTGGATCATGCTTGTATGATTTGGTGAGAGCCATAATATATTGTAAAATTCATGGAGTTTAAGTTAATTCTATAAATCATGTAAATTTAGGACTTAGGCTAAATGCTTAATCCTAAGTTCATTTAGTATTAATAAACATGTAGAACTCTAGGATAAATCCATTTAGGCTAAGAATTTCATAAAAATATCAAAATTAACATCATTAAATGCCTCCTTTGTCTAGGAAAAATATTAGACTATGTTAAAATTGATGGTTTCACTAACATCATAGACATCCTTGGTGCCATTTTTAAACCCATGAGATTACTATAGTTGGATATGAAGGTGCCACATGGAATCTTTGTGGATCTTCCCAAGAACTTGGATTCATCCCACTCCATTGGATTAGGTGTGTATGATAAGGTGAGGGCCTTCAGATGGTGATTTGAGTAGTTATATGTCATTTTCCCTTTTAAACAAGTGGGACCTTTTACCAACAAAGTTTGGCTTAAGTGATTTCCTTGTGGTGCTCTGTCAGAGATTTAACTTTGTAGCCTTCAATTCACTCTATTGGATTAGATCCCATGATGAAGTGAGGATCATTAGATCTATAATCAAGCATGAAGGTTAAGTTAGGACCCAAGATTATTAAGGATTTAGACCAAAGTTTTAACTATAGGGTTTGTTTGTGTTAGTAAACATGAAGGGGCTCTTAAGATTAAAGCTTGGGCTAAACATTAATAAAAGGCACTCAGTTAGGAAATAAAAAGGGACATTGAAAAACCATTTCAAAACATGGTTAAAATTGGCTAGGGTGTTAAAGGGGGAATATGTAATGACATAGGTATAATTTTATATTAAGGTTTGGTCAAGTTAATAAACACAACCAAGCCTTAATATAAAATTATACTTGGGTCTAACACAAGATAAATTGTTCCCTCAAAATTGGTCTCACCAAATTTTGAACTCAAACCAAAGGGTCTTAGACTTAGGGTTTTGTTGAAAGGGTCCAAGATTTAATTTTTGTAAATTAAAGGTTAGTGAAATCTAGCCTAAAATCAAGTGGTGAATTATTGGTTAGTAAATGTCAGTGCCTTCTCTATGGAACCTGCATTTCTCAAAAAAAGGGTAAACCATTAGTAACATTATGCATACTAAAACTTAATTACAACAAAATATGCTACCCTATCAAAATGGATGACCTTCAAATTCCACAAAAAACTAGGAATATAGCAATGCTTTTAATAACAAGGTTATAAAAAATCTCAAGGGCCCCAATTTTCAAAATTAGGGGGATGTTGGCCCCAATAATACTAAACATGCAAAGAGTTAGAATTAAATTACAAAATTATTAACTTAGACTTTAGTTACATTAAATAAGATAAAACATCCATTTATTACACTAGGGTTAGATACAAGCCTATGATCATTGAATTGTTCAATCTAAAGAAGAGATAATGGAATAAAAATGAAGAAAACTTATAGTAATAATGAGTCATATTTTTTATTCATCAGACATATGTTGATTTATTTTATTTTCATGAAATATTGAATTTATTGTGATATTTTTATATGATTTTGATGATATATTATTAATGATGTTTTTCTATGTACCATTTGAGTATTAATTTATATATAGGATGTGCGTGGTTATCTTAGACATGAAATAACATTAACATGTTTATATGATTATGAGGGATACGGTTAGTTAGGATGGGGAGTATGCTAGTTTGATATGGTGAGTAGGTGTAATAGGAAATGACATAGGGAACAAATAGAAAAATATGAAGTCTTAAGCCACATTTGTCATAGTAATCCTTTTTAATATTTCACTAGATAATTTTCACTAGGATATATTCAACCATGGTGTCATTTTAAAAAGTGCATAAAGATATCACCTTTTTTATATAATGGAAAATGCAACTGACGTACAAATAAATATAGCTTAGAGAAGATAAATCACACTTACACTTCCACTTATTTATAGATTTAGAGATTCAAGGTCATGACCAAGATGGATATATTATTCCCAAAAAATGGGTCTCTTATCACAATAACATCACTAGAGAGGGTTTAAAATCCTCTAGTCAAGCAACATCATGCAATAATCCTATAACCTAGTGCTTGTTAATTCCTAAAACTCTTACTCTCAGTGAACAACTTCCTATGGGAATCTTTACAGATGTGGGATTAAATTAAAATCTATAAAGTGACCTCCAAGATTTTAGAAGTTAGTTTTTTAAATTAATTATGGGGTGAAAAGGGGAAGGAAGAAATGTAAATAAAACAAAAAAAAAATAACTAAGGAGATTCACCAAGATCTTTAATTTATCCACCTAATATTGCATAAAATAGCTTGAACTATTAAAACACCATATATAATTTAAAAAATCATATGCATGATTTAATACATATAACATAAAAAATAATCTAACACTATAGAATAAGAGAAAATAAATAATAGACAATAATAAATTCCACTCAATTTGGCATAAAACACCACATCCTCTTCATTTTTAGGTGGAAAACAAAACATAAAAGACCCAAAGGCATAGTATATAATATTCAATCCTTCCTATGAGGGGCACCTTTTAACATCTTAGAATGAAAAATAAAGACTGTTGTTATTTCTATTCATAAAAAAAACTATTATAATAGATGCTCTTTGATAACAATAAAAATAATTTTTATTATCTAATGCCCCGATACAAAATAAAAGAGCCATAAATATATAGGCACCATGGTTTCTCAAGAAAATGACACCTAGAATTGGGCACTCACACTTATGATGAGGTCATTACAACTGAATGGGGAACTTTGGCTCATGAGTGTAGTTGGTCTTTAGAATCCTAGCTATGGTGTAATTATTAATGCCTCATGAACCCCATGTCACTTAGAAGAAGTATCATGGAAATACATGTCTCCCTCAAAACTGCCTCTAGAATTATTTTTAGAAATGGGGCCCACTTCCCTCAGCCAATGGCACTACTTGAATCTCTGATAGGAAAAAATTTACTCTCAAGGATCATTGGGATGACATGTGGCACTCTGATAGGTGAACAGTCTCCTTCAAATCCATTTTATCACTTTTTAATTGATAACACATAGATCTATAACATGGTGAGTTGGCATTAATGTTGGGGAAGTCAAAGACTCCTTTTAAAAATAATGAGCATAAGGGCACCATGTGGAAAGTTCACTTATTTTTTATACTAATTACACAGTGGGTCTCACCCATCATTTCATTAGCCAATCACATTGCTTGAAGCTTTGACAAAAATAAACCTGCATTACATAAGCACTATGATGAGACATGTCAAGTTGGTGCTATTCTTGGGAGATCTAGGAACCTTTTTGTGAAGAATGAGTGATAGGGTTCCATGTGATAAAAATAAAAGGAAACTAAGACTTAGTTAAAAATATAGAAAGGGGGACCCCAGGAAAAAGAGGAGGTCGATGAACCATATGCCAAACTCACTAAGCACATCCATGATAAAGAGGACAATTTCCCCAAGAAAAAAATATAGAAAGGGGGACCCAAGGAAAAAGAGGAGGTCGATGCACCATATGCTGAACTCATTAAGCACATCCATGATAAAAAGGCCAATTACCCTAAAACTTAAAAACATGGATTAATATCCATAGTTATTAATGACTTGTAAGGGATCTACCCATGAATGGAAGAACCCAAAATTTTTGGTTCTTAGACCAATCAAGGCAAAACTATAAAAAGGGGTGGCTTGTAAACATATAATTTCTAAAGAGTAGCCTCTAAAGGTATCCACTCTTCCACCTTAGACTGAGTCTTCTTCTTTAGAGATTTGAAGTCTATCTAAATCAATGATCTCCTTGAAGGATATGTTTCTCAAGCCTTATACTACTACTAACATCTAAAACTATAGTTGGGAATGAGGTTGTAAAATGGTCTCCACCTTGGAGACACTTGGCACTTAAACAAGAGCCATGAAGATGATCTAGTCATTCTAATTTTTTATCATCAACTATTTTATTTTTTCCTTTGAGAGGACTATGTTGTCTATAATGAAAGGGGAAGGGAGTCTTAATTATACCAATTTTTCAATGTGACCCTTCATGTCTTGTACCACTTTCTCTAAGGCATCTAGAAATTCCTTGCATTTTTATGTTGTCTTGTTACAACTCAAGAACTCATTTACCTTCACCACCACTTACCTTTGATCAGCCAACCTTGCTACTTAGAGCATCCTATCCACTATGTTATACAAATTCTATACTAGGAGCTATGAATCTTGAACTTTAGGGGACATGAAGGAAATAACTTGATCCACTAATGTGCTTATTTGTGTAATTAGCCTCTATGAGTCTATGATGAACCCAAACACTAGCTTCAAGTTTTTGGCCACATTCTTTATTCTCTCCCAATAGGATACATAAAAAATTTTGACTATGGGGAGGATGCATGTGGTCTAGGAGCAAGTAGTGAGGTCATTCTTCAATTGTTGGATCCCTTGGTCCTTGGCTAAGGATTCTTAGTGTATCTATAATTACATTTATTATTGCATGTTTGTACAGTCTAAGAGAATCTTGTGGGTTTGTGTGAGCTCTAATTATTTTTCCTATAACTTATTCCCTATAGCTAGCTTATTTTTATTTAGGCCATCAATTTTGGCCTTCAATTTTTCTACTTAAATTCATAGTTAGGGCCCTTTGGCTGGCTTCCACTTAGAGGCTCTCAATAGTGATGTAGCTCTATAGGTCAGACCTCATTTTAGTGAGCTCCACATCTTTGGCCTTGGCATTTAGGTAGTTGATAGTAGCTTTAAATCTTGTGAGTTCCTACTCTTTCTTTACCAATCACCAACCCACCTTGATATAGTATATTGTGATGGAGTTTTGGGCCCTTTCCATCATCTTGACCCTATTGGTTAGCCTAACTTAACTGAGGTCCATGTTGATAACATGAATTAATTAATCCCCTAGATGCATCTATTCTTAAGGATTGATTACTTGCAACATATTATGTTTAATCATTATATATTATTGTGTGGGGTCAAAGAATGACTACATGTGAGGTGTCACTAAGGCCTTGGCCATTTTACATCTTATTTTCTCTACCTAGGCCTCTCTATATTTTCTTGTAGTATCAAACTACTAATTAAACTACTCTTGAGACTAAATTAATTCCCTTATTAAGGGGTCTCCTTATGGCATCCCAAAGGGAATGGTCACTTGTTGTTGTGAATCAGTAGATGTTATTCTCCTAGGGATGAGTGGGTGAAGGGTTAATGTGGAAGGTGATAAAGGTAAGAGGCCATGGAGAGGGTTGGTAGGTGATTGTGCCATGATGGATGTAGATGTGGTGGATGAAGGAGGAGGAATAAAGAGTGGTGAAAGCAAAGTGATTAGCTAGGTGGAGGAGAATAGTGTAAGTGTGGTGAACTTGATGGAAGGTGAGGAGGAAGTGAAGAAGGAACCAAAAGTGGAAATGAAAGGGTCATTGAAATGTACCATCTTCTATTTTTGCTCTAGAAGAGGGATAAAAATTTTCACCTTGGAGCCAAGTTGAGATGACCCTACCTTAAGCTGCCCTGAAAAGGCTTGTTATTGTTGTAGAGGAGCTAGATATAGAGGAGGTAGCCAAAAAAGGGGTCTTTGAATCATGAAAACCTCCTCCTCTTTTCTAGAGTGGGTATCTTCCTATTCTTATTCAATTCAAACATCTTCCTCTACTTGAGCCTTTTCATCATGGTGCTCATCTTAGAGGCTCTCAAATTGCTCATCAAAGTCAAAGTTCTCAAAGTTGAGCCCCCTTTGGAAATTTTCTTACCTATATTTCCAATAATATTCCATATTTTATTTTCTTTATGCCATTTGTATGTGATAATATTTTAGATCTTTTATCATGGTCTTTTTGGGATCAAAATCTTGAACTGGCTTATAAAATGACTCTTACAATTGGTGGGTGTTCGAAGGGATCTTGTATAGATCAACATAGTGTTTGATATCATATTTCATAGGCAAACTTCACTCATAAAAGTATGGTTAGGGCTCATGGATGAATGGGATGGTGGTCTTCATGGCAGCGATGTGGCCAACTAGGTCATAACACCATTGATCATTAATCTGGTCCAGGTTAATATCTACTAGTTTGAGTATAATTAAGCACTCTTATGATCTCTTCACAACTATAATTCCCCAATTTGAGAAGGGGACATTAGAGATGGCCTTTTTTTATCCCATGCCATATACTGAGTCTACCATGTCAGGTTGGTGGGCCAACTCTAGGGCCAAGGTTTTATCCATGAATAGGTGTGAGAGTTGGAATGGATCCTCCTTGAAACCATGGACCCTAATGAATGTGAAATGGTCTCTATAAAAAAAGTCAACTAGAATTTTGTAGCTAATGATCCATGATCTTTGGTAGTTAATCATTTTAAAGTTAATGGGTTCCTAATTGACGTCAATCAAGATTAGGGATAGGAAGCACTCTAAAAATTCATGATAATCCCTTATGGCTGATAAGATATGGGTCCATGAAAATATAGGAATCACCCTATGAGGATACATGCTCATTTCATTCATTTTGATAGTAAAATATGGAGAGAAGAACTGGGATATCTAGTATAGGATCAGGTGGAGGAGAAAGGAGGAATACCTAAAGGTATTCTAGGTCAAAAAACTAGCCAGTTGATTATGTATAGAATAAATAATTGTGTCCATGAAGTCCATTTTATAGGCCTTCTCCCTTATTATTGTCTTTGAGTGGAAGACAACACACAACTGTAAATCATGGACATGGGAGTCCAAGTACATTCTAAATATTAATGCCAACATTGAGAGGGCATCCCTCATGTCTTGTGTCAAAAATATCATGAGAGAAATGGGTAGGAGAGACACTTATATGTAATTCATATAAAGAGCTAAATTCAAAAACTTCATCTTATAGACATGAGTGTCCCATACATTTTATAAGATATCCATGTTGTAGATGTCTATACTAGGGTCACTAGGAAGTCAGACCATCTCCCTCATGGTGTTGGCACTGATGTCCACATTTAAGTGGTTTCTTATGATAACCCTAGTAGTGGCATTATATATTTATTCACATGAGGAAATGATCTCAAGGTATTTGTGCACAAGAGGCACCATGTATTGAGATAGTTTGGAGCTCTAAATATTGAAACCAAATGACTCAAAGTTATTATTTTGAACCTTTATGATCATACAAGTGTGAGCACCCTCTCTCTATTTCTTGGTATTCTTGGCCAATTTAGGATCAAAGATCCTATCTACATAGTTTAGGACTAGTGAGGGGTACCTCTAATGTCCCTTTGTGATGATCTTAACATTTGGCACTATGGGATTTGGCTGTACAAAATTAAAATCATATGACTTCCTTCCTACAAAATTGAGGGGGAAGGTCCTCATGGTTTATCTATTCATGAGTTATCTACTTATTCTAGTGCCTTATTCTAGACAAGGATCTAGATGTATCCATCTCATAATTCTCTTAAAAAAATCTACTAGTCACCTTGATGAAAATACTCAATACTATCTTTAGCTTACAATTCATCACATAATTCTACAAACAATTCCTTACTACATACTCTTTGCTCAACTTAGCTTAATGCTCTTGGAATTCTTAAGGCATTTAAATTTCTATCTCAATTAGGAGATGGGTATTTATAGGCTAATACTTCTAGCACACACATCATGATACTTTTTGAATTTAGGTGCCCATAAATGTTAAGGGAAGTACACACACTCAAAGAATGTCCCATAAGATATTTTGTGGTGATCCTCATGGGAGATCATTAAATTGGGGTGTATAACATTAATTAAAAGGGGAGTGGGGTAGATAACAGTCCTTTAGAGATGATTATAAATTTAGGGAAGCCAAGGTGCAGACACATGTCAATGTGACAACAATAAATTGTGCCAATGACATTTATTTTGAAAGGAAAAAACAACAAAAAATATAAACCAACTAACAAAAGGGAAACTAACTAAAGATGTACAAGGGTGAGGCTGATAAGTTAGTTAAAGTGCTTTAAGTGGATTCTATTAACCACAATCTCTAAGGCATTACCTTCTTCATCTACCAAATCAAATGCATTGCCCTGCCTATTACCAATGATGTGAAAGGGGCCTCTCTATAGGGAATCAAATTTTCATGCTAACCCAACTTAATGGATTTTTAATCATACTTTAGAACCAAGTCTTCTATCTTGAAGCCTAAGTCAAATGCTTTCTTGTCAAATCATCTCTTGAATACCCATTGTTAGGTGACCTTAACATTAATAGCCTATTCTCCCACTTCTTGGAGCTTGATCAATTCCACCATCCTAACCTACATTTCCCTATTTTATACTATCTCAACCAATTTCAACAATTGTAGAGTGGGAATATCCATCATAATGGGCATGATCACCTCTTTCCCAAATACTAGTTCATAGGGGATGTCTTTAAAAACTACTTATGGGTGATTTGGTTGGCCCATAGAACTATATTTAGATGATTATGCTAGTCATTTTATCGCTCAATTCCTATCCTCTTGATTAACCTCATGAATTTATTATTTTTTGATTTAGTCAACCCATTCCATTGTTGGTAGTAGTTGGAAAAAGTCTTAAGGAAGATGCCATTTTGGAGCACAAATTTTGAAATCTCTAAACTGAGGAAGGCCTTCACATTATTAGATATAATTATTTTAGGAGGACCAAAACTTGTAACTAGTTCCTCTATAAATTTGAGGATAACATTCTCAGTTGCCTCTTTCAAAGAGGCTACTTCAGTCCATCTCATGAAGTAATCCATGGCTGTAAGTATCTACTTATGGTCTGCACTAGACATTGTATTTATCATCCCAATGAAATATAATCCCCATTGTTAAAAAGGCTCATCATTAAAACTTGGGTTCAATAGCATGGTTTAATTCTTTCATTTACTTATGAAAAATTGGTACTGTAGGCATTTCTTCACTGCCTGGGGGTAATCTAAGAACATAGTTAGCTAGTAATATCTCATACACATGACCTTGGTTACATTTGTCTTTGCTGAGAATTGGTCACCCAAAGGGGTGAAATGCATATATTTTAGGATATTGATGGCTTGGTTGTTGTCAACATATTAGATAAGTCCCCCATCAAAGATTATTTTTAAAATTACTCCCTGGACCAGTGTATAACTAGCCCCTTACAATCTATAGAATCTCCTTTTGTGCATGGGGAGTCCATCCAAATATTAATAAACTTACATAAAGTTGTTTCAATCATGAATCCAAGACCTATCAGTTTCATACTAAATCACTAAAACTATCTCTGGTGTATCCTACTCCTCTACGAGGGCATCTATACATTAGGTGAGATACTCATAAAGTCCTCTTACTCATATCACTTTGGCTGGCCTAACTTTCAAATTATATTTTAAGATCTTGGTGATCTAATTAGACCTCTTCTCTATGATCTCTCCCTTTATTACATACTCTCAAATTTTTGGATGTGCTACACATATCATTATCTTGCTCCCTACCACCAAGTGTCTAAACTTTTTGAGGCTTTTAATGATGGTGAAAGCCTACTTCTCAATGAAATTGTAATTCATCTCATAATTATGTAGGGTTCTTAAATAGAAAGCAATAGGATGCTCAAATTTCCCTTCATCTTCCTTCTAATTTAACACAACCACTAAGCTACATTCAATACCATTAACATGCATGATGAAATCCTTAGAGAAGTTAGGATTAACCAGCATGGGGGTGGTGGATATTACTTCTTGATTTTTTTAAATGCTACCCTTCCTTTGGTGGTCCATTTGAAAGCTTGGTCTTTATTTAACATCAATATGATTTACCTTACCATCCCTATGAATTTAGATATGAATCAACTGACAAAATTAATCTTCCCTAAGGAAGATTAGACTCCTTTCTTATTAACTGGGAAGATCAAGTCCCTGATGGCCTTCACTCTATCTGGGTCAATATATATGTCTTCTTTGGATATCATGTATCTTAGTGGCTTGCCTTACATGATGCCAAAGACACATTTTTGGGGGTTAGGGGATACCCCAAACTCTTGACAGTTTTGAAAAATCTTCTCCAAATGATCAAAATGATCTTCCTTTTTCTTGGATAACATAGTAAGATCATCTAGATAAATAAGGATGATTTTGTTGATCAGGCCCTTAAATGTTATGTTGATGGCTTGTTGGAAGGTATTTCCTACATTAGAGAGTCTAAAATGCATTTTTTCATAGGCGAAGGGTCCCCATTTCATATTGAAAGTGGTTTTATGTTGATCCTCTTCATTAACCCATACTTGGTTATACCTTGAGAATCCATTCAATAGACATAAATTTTTTGCACCTATTACTTTTTGGAAGATATATTCCATAAAAATAAGGGGGTAATGATATTCTAGGGATGATTTGTTTAAGTCCTTGAAGTCCATGCATAACTTGATTTCTCCATTATTTTTCCTCACCAAAATCAAGTTTGATACCCAAGTTAAATTTTTGATTAGGTATAAGATCCTTGAGTCAAGTAATTACCTCAATTATTGAGCCATAAGAGACTTGATCTTTGGGTTTATTAGCCTCTACTTTTGGTGGATAGGTTTATCTCCTTCAACTAGATCTATGGTGTGATAGATGACCTCATGGTTATAACCTTTTAGGTTATCATAGGTCTAGACCATAACCCCTTCTTATTTTTTAGTATAATGATATTAATCGCTCATTATCTTTTTGAGAAACTTCTTTCCCCACTTTCAATTTCCTTCCTTCTCCTACATCCAGCTCAAAGTAGTCACCTTTGTCTATGAAAAACTTTTTTTGTCATTCCTCACATCATCAAAATCAAATAAATTTTCTAGGGTGATCATCCCCTTTGAGAGTTTATTGGAATTTAGTTATAGGATCTGATCCATGTAGGCTTCTTCAACATTTAGCTATAATTGCTCCATAAACTCACATGATTGCTAAATAAACATAATAATTTGGGCATCACTCTCAAACACTTTCCAATTATAGTTATTTTCTAAGATAGCAGGTCTAATAATTACCCACACTACTTATTAGTTGGTTAGTAAATTGGTCATCAGATCAAATTGGGAGCCTATTACTTCCATTATATCCACTTGAGCATTCTTGGACCTAAGGAGGATTTACATATTGAATGCTTCAAATTCTTCAATCATATCTCATATCTGATGGTGGTAGGACCTCATGTAGATGTTCTTTACAACTGTGACTCCTCAAACTTGCCTTACTACTAGTTTAGAGTCTCCAAACACTTTTAACTGCTTCACACCCATGCACTTGACAAGGTTAAAGTCATGGATGAAAATTTCATATTTGGATTCATTATTAATGTAGGGAAAGTAGAAGTATAAGGATATAAGGGTCTCTTTTCTATATGGAGATGTGAATCAAATACCAGCTCTAGAGCTAGTCTTGTATTTTGCATCATCAAAATGTAGAGTCCAAAATCTAGACCCATTTTTTGGTTTTCTTGATCTAATCCCCCTCTTCTTCATGACTTTAGGGATGGCCTAATGTTCATCATGTATTATATAAGTTTTGAGGCTAGTGGCATAAAAATTTATGAATGGATCATTCTCAATGAATTCATTGATGAGGACTTCCTCCTTTGAGCTCAGGTTATCTACCACTCTTTCTTCCTTGAGAATTTATACATAATACATCTATTTCTTGGAGAAATAAGTGTGTATAGCTTAAAAATTCATCGTAACATCATCAAATATGTGTTTTTGATGTAATGGATTAGACAAAACCTTCAATTTAGCACTATATTTGGTCCTTATGATTAAGTGAGACCAATTCAAAGATAAGTAACTACCTATCTTGGTGGTGAAATCTCTTGATAGACATAACTTAAAGATTGGTAGGATGTACATTACCACAACTTCTTATTATACTATGATATTAGGACAAGAATATATAGTTAGGGAAAGAGCCATGATAATACCTATGGTCTAGTCCTTCCTATTTGATTACATTACCCCTTTATTCAAAGATTCATATTGAAGTTATAAAGCATCCATAGTCTACTTAGGCATCACTATGATGTTGGTGCTAGAATAAATCATAGAATTGTGTAATAACTTTCCCCCCACTATGAGAGCTAATTAAAATGGGGTAAGTTTTATTTTACTTATCCCTATATTAGATTTGATAAATATGGATGGAACATAAGGTTACACACTACTTATAGCTTTATTTGCCTTGTTTTTTGTTGGCTTCACATCTGATTTACCTTGCATAGGCTTTTCTTGTTCTTTTAATACTTCTCACAGTAGATACTTTTGATCCATGATAAATAATACATCCTAAAGAGATACATTTTTGGGGCCTTATTCAGCTATTCTACCACATTAGATAACCCTTGAGGTCAGACCTCAGGGTCTCTTATCTTTTTTTGCATTATTTCACCCCACTTTTGATATGTTATGGGTGATGGTTGGGGTGTTTAATTATTTTTTAAAGTCACTTTAGGCCTTGTGAAATCCTTTTAGGTCTCAACTAATCTCTTCTTGGATCAAGTGTAGTAGTTTGATTGGACTTGCAGGGCTTTCAATGAGGGGATATCACTTGCATAAACTACATCTTTTTCTTCCATCCAAGATAAAAGTGCATGTTCTAAGGCTATCTCCTCTTCTTGCCCTAAATACATTCCTTGTATTTGAGGCATAATGATAACATTTTCAACACTTGGGGATTGGTATTTGTAAGGAGCCAAATAAGGTGTGATCCCTTGTCTTTACTACTTGGAAACCTTTTGTTGTAGATTACCTTTTGGGTAGTTTTAGGGTGTATATACATCATTACATAAAAACAACATGAATTTGAGTCATCCACTAACTTATTTTAGCTAGCAACCAATTCTCTATTTGAACTTGGTATCACCATTTGTAAAGGATTAAGAAATGGGATGATCTAATTTACAAGTCACACTTGGTGAATTGGCCTCTACCCTCCTCAGTACTAGTTATGCTAGTATAGTGCTCTTCCACCCTAGTTATTATGGTAAGGGGGACTTGGGTACATAGCTTTCTATCTTTTGATATTTATGATTTCATTTGATAATTTCCATAGGATAATTTTCATGGCATTCATCTCTACAACTAACATGGATGAAGAAGATATGCTTCTTTGAGTATGTAGGTACACATGTATGGAAGGATATTCTTGAGAAGTGTTTGGGACTTCCTCTTATAGTGGCATGGATACTTATGGGAACATGGACATTTGTGGTCATGGGGGAAGCTTCTGAACATCTATCAAATTATTCTCTACTCTAACTACTAAGTCATACACATCTAGTAGTATCTAGCCCCAAGTGATTGGATCATGATAGCTATATCTGAGTTGAAGGCTTTAAGGTAAAATTCTATGGCCATTCCCATGGGTGGTTGAATTATTTCCATGATTCTTTGCTAGGTCTTATGAAACCTAGTATTAAAATTGATGGTATCCTCTTGTGGGGATATTTTAATGGTGATCAACTATTTTAAAATAGATGACCAGTCTACCTTCTCATTGAATCTTTCAAAGAATCTATTATCCAAGTCATCTTAGGTGGCAATGGAGTTGGGTGGTAAGGACTGATACTAGTCAAGAGCTCACCCTTTGAAAGAGGCAACTAGTAGCCTTAAGGATACATTTTTTTATGTAACATAATGCATAGTATATACATTGGTGACATTTTGAAGATGTTCTATTGTGATTTTGAAATCTTCCCCTAAGAATTTATGGAGTACCTTTAAGGTATTTGAAAGAATAGGATCCCACATAGATGGGGTTATTAGAGGGATGAGTAGGATACCACTATTCTATGCCATGAAGTTCCTTAGTGGTCCTTGAATATCCATTTATTGTGGTTATTGTGTTGTGTTATACCTTATGGTTCTTTTAAAAGTTGTAGTTATTAGAGGTGGTAGTAGTTAGTTTGTATTCTGCACTATTTTTGATCTTGTGATGGGCCTATGGATCATAAACTCTAACTTTTAATTAGGAAAACTAGTAGTTGAATCTATAAAATGAAAAACTATTGATTCCTAAAATTCTTTCTCTTAGTGAACAAATTCTTATGGGAAGCTTTATATATGTGGGACTAAATTGCCATCTATAAACTAACCTTCAAGATTTTAGAAGCTAACTCTTCAAATTAATTAGGGGGTGAAAATGGGAAGGAGGAAATGTAAATAAAACTAAAACAAAACTTAGGTGATGTGTCAAGATCTTTACTGTATCCACCTAATATTGCATAAAATAGCTTGAACTATTGAAACACCACAAATAATTTAAAAGAAAATATGAGTGATTTAATTCCTATAACATAATCAGAATACAAATTATAGAAGCAAAGAAAAGAAATAATAGAAAATAATAAATTCCATGCAATTTGACATAAAACACCATATTCTCTTTATTTTTAGGTGGAGAACAAAACATACAACACCCAAAGTCATAGTATATAATATTCAATCCTTCCCATGAGGGACACCTTCTAAGGTCTTAGAATGAAAAAAAAAATTATACTATTTATATTCATAAAACAAAACTATTATAATGGATTCTCTCAAATAATATTAAAAACAACTTTTATTATCTAATGTCACCCCTATAATAGAAAAGAGCCTTGAATATATAGGCATTATGGTTTCTTGATAAAATGACTCTTGAAACCAAGTGCTCATACTCATGATGAGTTTATTACAACAGAAAGGGGAGCTTTCACTCATTAGTGAAGTTAGTCTTCAAAATCCTAGATATGGCAAAACTGTTGATGCCTTATAATCCCCATATTTCTTAGAATAAGTGTCATGGTAACGTGTGTCTCCCTTATAAATTCCTCTATAATTCTTGTTAGAAATGAGGCCCACTTCCCTTAGCCATGGTACTACTTAAAGCTTTGACAAGAAAAAATTTACTCTCAAGGAGTACTGGGATGACACTTATCACTCTGAGGGGTGAGAAGTATCCTTTGAATCCCTTATATCACTTTTTAATTGATAGTACATAGATCCACCATGTGGTGAGATATCACTACTCTTGGTGAAGTTTAAGACTCCTTTTGCAAAAAATGAGTGTGAGGGAACCATGTGAAAAGTTTGCTTCCTTTTTTATTATAACTGCATAGTGGTTCCCACCCATCATTTCATCAACTAAGTGCATTTATTGAATCTATGATAAAAATAAACCTACCTTGGATAAGAACCATGATGTAACATGATAAGTTGGTACTACTCTTGGGTGAGCTAAGAACCTTTTTGTGAAGAGTGAGCACTAGGGTGCCACATGATAGTAGTGGAAAGAAATTGAGACTTAGCAAAAAATATAGAAAAGGAGACCCTGGGAAAAAGAGGAGGTTAATGCACCATATTCTAAACTTACCAAGCACATCCATGATAAAAATTCCAAATTCCCCAAAAATTTAAAATGTGGATTAAGATCTATAGTGCTTAACAAAGCTTTTGGAACAAAGTGGGGGTAATAAACATTAAAACTAAACATGCATATAAGATATATACTTAAGATAATGTATATTAAATACTAATACATGGGAGATAAGCATGAAAAATAAAAAAATAAAATTTATCTACTTTAACAAAGGAATACAAAATTTAGGAATACATACCTTTGAAGATGAAATCCTTGAGCCTCAATCTCTCCCTTGGCCAAGGTAATTTATAAGAGGTGTTTTTGGTATGTAAAGATATACATGATAGTTAGCTATAGGTTAATGTTATAACATCAATTTTCACCCTTGGAGAGGGTTCTTTAGGCTTTCTCTAATTGAGATACACTATGGGAATAACTCCAGGCTTTGAGTCACCTATGGTGGGGTTGAACCTCCAGAGAAGGGCAACTTCCTCTTGATGGATCACCTATACTAATGTTTGAACTAGGAAAAGGGTTAGAGAAGGGATAAAGGGTCACTAATAAGGATAAAAGGGTGATTCACCAAATTTAAATTAGAAATCACATAATCATAAAGTAAACACTGAGGAAGCATTTGACAATTCTAGCTCACACAATCTCATAAAACTAGCTAGTTGCATAAGTGTTTCATAAACTAGGTTTAGGAAGCAATGAATGAAGGTAAAGAGGAGTTATAAGACTCACTAAGAGCTTAAATAAATGATAGAAATAACACTAACTTAGACCTAAAAATAGTTTTAATATAACTTAGAAATGAGAAAGAAAGAAGGACAATGGGTATGGAAGATTCTCCTTCATAATGCCACCATGTACAAGCTTTGCTACACACAATTCAGAAGGGAGAGATAGGTAAAAAATGTATTTATTACTTCAAGAGGTCTTTCATACAAATTTTGATAGGATCTAACCTTATCAAATGAGAGTCTCTATTCTTCCAAAATTAAGAGAGATTTTTTTTATCAAAAGTGTGAGAGAGCTATAATGTGGAAGAAAATAAGAGATATAAGAGAAAGGGGAGGAGAGAGGGGGAACATGCCATTTGAGATAATAAATTGAGTTGAAACCACCTTTAATTTGAAACCATTTTTTATCCAATTAGGACTAACCCTTCATAAATAAGTTAACCTTCATTTTCTCCAATAGTATTCAGGCTCTTCTCATTGGTTAAGACATGCACTAGAAGACAAGAATCTATTTTGTAGGATAGGAAGGAAAACCTTAAAGGCTCTGTAAAATAATTGAATGTTCCACTATACTCTCCAATACACAAATCCCATTTCTTTAATATTTTACACCATATCCCACTTTTTTTAATTATGAGGACAAAGCCCTCATATCCATAGAATTGATAAATCCATGCTTATGTCTACTTTGAGTGGCTATTTGTCAGAGCTATGAATGTTTTTAATAATAAGACACTTCTTCACATCTTCCCCAACTCCAAACCTGATCATAGGTCTATTTTATATTGAAAACTTATCCATTTATTGGTTTTCCTATAGTTAATATCCATGAATAGCTTATAGACTGCATAACATCATTATTAAACTATATTAAGTATAAACAGACCTATTTTTCCTCTAAACCTTATGGGAATTGAGAAGCCAATACACATGAAGATATCACTTCATGAAATGACATTGAAACCATAAGAAAACTGAGTTTGCATGCATTGGATCCTCCAATAGAGGTTTTAACTAAGCTTTAATGGCATCTTTTGAAATATTTTCCCTAGTTTAACCTTAAGTCACATTTGACCTCCATTTGAAGTCTGCTAGCTTTGAATTTTAATATTATATATTGATCTTGATCTAGGATTCTCAAAATTGTGCTATCTATTAGCCCTATATTTATCTTGAGATCATTTGACCCTTAAACTTATGTACACCATTAATATTCCTTTGCATGGCTCAAATGCATACCATTGATTTACTTGATAGTTGCTATGGTCATGATACTTGGAAAGTTCAAATTTGTCTTTGAGATTCACTAACTTGTTAACCTTTTGATTGATGTTGATCTGCTTTTATATGATGGATTATGCACCATTGATCAGCTTGGACCCACTGTCTTGTCAATCATCATGTGTTGTTAGATATTTGTATAGGCACCCAAGATCTTTCCACTTGTTAATCGCACATTCAATCTTAGGATACATTAACCTTTTGACTATGATATTTCCATTGATCTTCTTTGGTATGATGGATCATGCACCGTTGATCAACTTGGACCCACTAACATCATTAGATTTCCACTCACTATTATATATTCTTCAAGATTATATGATTTAGACACTTGTCATCTCTACATTCACTCTTTTGAATCCAAATGGCTATTTTATGAGGCCTAAACTTGAATTCCACATGCACATCTTACTTTTTAAGGATTTTCAAATCCAAATGGTTAATTGTTGTAGTTTTAACTTGATGTCCCCACACATGTTTCATTCTGTTTCTTCAAATTTGAGGAATTAGATCTTGAGATAGATAACTTATCAACACATGAAATTTGTAAAGAATGTTAAAGGAATGAAAAATAAAATTTCCATGTAACTATTTGACCCTGGTTGAATTTTCAAGTAAATCTATCAAATATGTAACCAGACTGATCTATTCATCTCTACGTGAAGTGCTTATGATTGCTTGGTTCTTCTAGACTTGTGTAAGAAATTATTGTCTATTTATAAGGATCCGTTTAACTTATAAGACTTTTTAAAACTTGATTCATGCCCTTGAATTATTGAAACACCATGAGAACCTGTTAGTATTTTCACTTTACAATCCTAGACCTATTTCTAAGCCTACTTCCCAAGGATCAACAAATTTCACTTTAAACTTGATTAAAGTGTTTCAAAAGCTTTATAAGTAATATTAAATATTATTCACCTACTTTTGGTCCACTTATTTCATCCATAACTCTACTCATTTTTCCAAACCATTTATAAGAAAAAGATTCTTATGGTGGCCAAATTTGGCCAGCATTTTTGGCAACATCATATGGTTGGATGCCTGCTATATAAGAGACTAGTAGCCTTGAAATAATCCATTAAGAATGGAGTCTTTTGGTTTATTCCCAATTGAAATTGTCATGATATTGATATAATGTTGACCCTTTATGAAACCTCATATTAAAGCAAAAGGGGACAAAAAACCAAAATAAATAATTGTACCATAGGGACTTATTAAAAGGGAAACACACAACTGAAATGAAATATGCACAAGGCACTTAGAGGAAATCATATAAACCTACTCTAATATGTTACAGTATCATATAACAACTTCAAAATCTTATAATAAAAAGGATTTAAATGAATTCCATTGATTGGGATGGGTAATACCTCTCCATTTAGTTGGGCAAGTTGAAAAGCATTATGTTATTTTCATCCATCGATAAAATAAGGACCACTCTACAAGTTATCAAACTTGGTATGGTTGCCTAGTTTGGCCTTATTTGAGTTCCATTTTAGGACTAGGTCATCTTCTTTGAAGTCCCTTATTGTGGCTCTCTTGTCAGAGGCTTTTTTTATTAGATCTTGGTGTGAATCTAATGTCTTCATTATAAGGTCCTTGGTTTCTTCAATCTCCATGAGCTCTATCATCCTCAAATTCATAGGCTCATTCTCCATCAACTCAAGTTGATGGGATAACTCCAATGTAGGTAGTTAAAGAGAAAATAGAAATTTATCTTCCCTTCCATATACAATGACATATGGATAATTGTCAATGGTAGATTTGGGAGTCACTTTGTTAGCCCATAAGGCTATACTTAATCTTATATGCCATGTTCTTTGATTTTTCTCCATAGTTCTCTTGATAATCCTTATCAAGTTCTTGTTTGTGGACTCTACCAGTCCATTTCCTTAGGGGTATTAATTAGAGGATGTGTTGAGGTAGATATCTAGCTTAAGTGACCATTCACTTGTCTTCATGCCTAGAAATGCTAAGGAATTATCTAAAATTATAGTATATGGGACACCAAAACTAGTTACTATGTTATCATAAAAGTCCAATACTACTATTTCATTAGTTTCTTTCAAGGCAATTACTTCCAACCACCTGGTGAAGTAGTCAGTTGCAATGGACACCCATTTATGTCCTCTACTAGCGGGTGTATTTATCACTCCTATGAAGTCCAACCCCCATTACATAAAGGGTTGCTCCACTTGGATTGGGTTGAGTGGAAGATTTTCTAATCTTTGTTTGATTGAAAATAGAGCAAACTTTTGACATTTCCTGACCCATGTATAGGTGTTCTTGAAAATGTTGGGCTAGTAATAACTAACCCTCATTATTTTTGTTGATTTTTTCTTGGAGAAAAATGGCTTCCTACAGGTCCATGAAACTGATCCAAGAGCTTTGTCACTTTATTATCATAAATACACCTAAGAAGTACCCCATTGAGGTCCTTCTAAAAATAACACCATAAACTAATGAATAATGTATGGAATAAAGCCTAAAATACATTTTTTTACTCTATCTAAACCTTGAGGGTATTCTTCTATCATCAAGAAATGTTTCATACCTTGGAGCCAACCATTTTTAGGTAGAGGTTCATCTATCTATGAGTTATCTTGTTTCACCAAAACAACTTCTTTATCTTCTTTAAGGTCATCTACCATATGCTCACATAAGCCTTTGCCTCTTATCATCTTGATGACTTTTATCTCCACATCATACTTTATGACCTTGGTAATCCAACCTACTCTTTTCTCATTCAAATACTTATTGAGGATAAATTCCCTTACCCCAAGATGAGACACCATAAGGTGAATCTTGATAATAGAAATCATTGGTCTAAATTTTTTGAGGCTTATCAAATCTATAAGAACCTACTTTTCTATGAAAGTATACATCACCTCATATCCCTCTAGCCCTTGACTATAAAAGGTAATCGGTTTCTCAAGTCCTTCACCATTCTTCTACATCAGCATAGTTGATATATTCTCAATATTACTAAAGGTGTTCAATATAAAATCCTTTGAGAAGTCAAGATTTATGAGCAAAGGTGCTTGGGCAATGGCTTGATTCATGGATTTAAAATTTATTTTACCTTCATTTGACCAAGTAAACCCTTGGATATTCCTCAACATGATAGTGATAGGTTTGACTAGGTTTGTGAAACTAGGTATAAGCCTTCTCACAAAGTTCATCTTTATAAGGAAGCTTTGAAGTCCTTTCTTATTCTTGGGTAAAGATAAGGACAAGAAGACACTTATTCTATCAGGGTCAATGGATAATCCTTATTTTGAAATAATGTGACCCAAAATTTTACCTTCGTGAACAAAAAAAACACATTTATTAGGATTTAAAGAGATCCCATACTCTCTACATCTTTATAATATCAACCTTATTCCATGTGCTCACTAGACTTATTAGATAAAACTATGATGTCATCCAAGTAAACTAGTACCATATATGTAGTAACCCTTAGAAAGCCATGTCTATGGCTCTTTGGAAAGTGTCTCCAATATTTAACAATCCAAAAATAATCTTTTGGTAAGCATATGTGCCCCACTTTGTGGTTAAGGTAGTCTTATATTGATTTTCTTCTTTTACCAGTACCTAGTTGTATCCTAAATATCCATCCAAAAGGGAGAAGTGTTCTAAACTAGTTACTATATAAAGAAGTTACTCCATGGATGTAAAAGGATAGTGATCTTTCAAATGGACCCTATTTAGATCCCTTAAGTGAACACACAATTTTATTTCCCCACTCTTCTTCCTCATAGGTACCAAATTGGCTACCCATGAGGAGTGCTTAATGGGAAAAATAATCTTGGATTCAATTAATTTGGTCAATTATTTCTTCATAATCTCTTTAATTTTTGGGTTTATAGGCCTTTACTTCTACCTACAAATCTTGACATTAACCTCTATTTCTATAGTGTGTTTGGACATCTTGGGATCAAATCCTCTTAGGTTACTATATTCCCAAGCAAAGATATCTACATATTCTTTACAAAGTTATATGAAAGCATGCCTTTCAGCTTTAGTGCTTACCTTTTCAATCTTGAAGAGCTTGTATTTGATGATAAGGAATCTTTCATAGTTTTCTTCACTTTTTGACATGATTTCCTTGTATTTTTTCATATTATCTCCCTCATGAAAAAAACCTTCAAGGGTGACAAGCCCTTTAATAAGCTTGTTAGATCTCAACTGAACAATTTTCTCCTCATACTAATGTTAAAAATTTTATTAGTTTATGGAGGAAAAATTGACTTCCTACTATAAGAAACAAATAATATGCTCATCACTATCAAAGACCTACCAATGAGATTCATTATCTAGCATTGATGGTCTAACTACCACTTTAACATGTGGTTGTACCTTGGTCCTTTTCAGCTCATTAGGGATATCAAATTGAACTCCCATCACTTCCAACCTATCAACATTATCATTTTGGTTCCTTGGCATTAATTGGATGTTAAAGGCCTCAAAATATTCAATTAGGTCCCATACTCTATGTTTTTATGACTTCATTAAGGGGTTCTTAATGATATTATTGCCTCTAACTTGCACTATCAATTCACTTTCCCCATAAACTTGTAATTATTTGATCCCTCTCCTAATATCCCATTAAATTCCATGGATAAGACCCTCACATTCTAATACATTGGAAGAGAAATTGAATTGGAACCTATAAGGATATAAATACTTGTCATTTGATGGGGATACCAACATTTCACCTATACCCACTCCATGTTTTCTCCTTGAACCATCAAATAGAAATTTCTATAAGCCACTAGAGTCTTCTTGATGCCTTATGAGGGATGACATGCACTGATTCTCTTCACGTAAGCATTAGACACCTAGGTCTCTATCCTTAACACCATTTAAGGGATCAACCAACTAATTTTCATTCCATAGTTTATCTAAGAACATATCTGGTATCTCCTCAAGATGAGTGTTTAATTCTTTACCAACTATGAATTCATCCTCATTAAGGATGGTGAAGTTATGTTTTATGCTATTTGGACCATAGGGTTTAATCTATAATTATGAAATGGCTAAACTTTGATTGATACTTTGGTCCCATATCTTTTTCTAAATTCCATGTATGACCAATCTACTACTAGATAACCTTCAATATTTGTTGTGAGTTTTTTGGATAAGCATAGGGAAAGATGAAGAGGCACATCAAAGATCAATACATATTGAACCACTAAGACACTAAGACAAACATGTAGGGTTAAGTTGAGATATTTGATGATATAAGATGGCTTGGTGGAATATCCATCCAACTGCAACACTCTTTTAGATTGGGGCTCATACTTTAGACCACATTGGTCTGTTATAGACTTTAGTGTTATTGAGTTGTTATTCCATTGTCTACCAAAAAATTATGTACTAAAAGCTCACCAATTATTACTAAAATGTATAAGGGAGGAGGTTTGAACACCTTATCTAGTTACCTTTCATTTAATCCTTTGGTTATATTAGTGAGAACCACATTCTCCTTGACTGGCAGTTTTTGAGAAAAATTGATTCTTGACAACCCTTCATGGAGGATGTCTACCTAACCAGGAATGAAAAACATATCCCATATTGGTACACTAAAATTGGAACTTTTAATTTGTTCCAAAATATTGACAGCTAATCCACCAACCTTTAGTTGTGCTTTGGGAGCCACAACTACACCTTGAGTTTGTGAGTTTTGTGGGACAAAGCCATTCCCCTAATTTTGATTCCTTTGAGATATTGGAACCTTTTGAATAGATATAGGTCCATTTGGATTTGATATTTAAGGATTAATGGTAGAAGTCTCCTTGAATTCTTCCTGGTCTCCATCTATGTTCCTTCTTTTAAACCTTGTATTTGCTTTCACTGGAATGTATGCCTAGTTAGAACTAGCCTATTGATTGAGTGTATAACACTCTTATTTCTCATAATTCACCATTGTATCGCCTAACTATCTTAGTCCTTGATCAGGGATTTTACCTTTTGGAGGCTCTTATGGTTTTTTCATCATGGGTACCTCTGTGTTCTGAGCCATAAGATCTTGATTGTACCCATAATTAACAACTTGCTACCATTTATCATTGAAATCTTTATTGAAGTTAGTGTTTAGGACAATGGATTACATAAAATACTAATTCCAAGGTATGTTACCCTCAAATACTTTAGCAAAATTATTTTGGATGGGGACCAATGTGTTGTAAGTACTTGCAACATTAGGATTATAGTTATTTTTCCTAACATAGTTAGGTTGTCCTTGTCCTTGGTTTTGACCTTGGCCTTAGCCTTGGAAGCTTCCTTTTTAGGGTGGTATATTTACTTGATAATATTTTTGTTGAGGTTGACATGAGGATTGATAAGTCCTATTAAAATCTTGATACCTCTTAACATTCACTAGTTCATTTCCTAAGGATTGGAACATGCTCTTAAGCTCTTGAAAGTTCATTTGTTCTTGAGAATCACTAGATTGACTAGTGGAAGCCTTTTCTTGCTTAGTAGAAATTTTAGGAATAGGGGGAATGATAGAAAAGGGAAGGAATATAAATAACATGTGGTCTGATATTAGGGAGAAAAGGCATTGGTGGTCTAGGTGTAAACTTGCCAGCCTGCACCAGACAATTTTCTGCTCTGATTACACCTCATATGTATTTAGGAATTTGTTTCCTCCCATGGACTGGATCATTACTGAAATGTCACTATTTAGGGCCTTCAAATATTAAATAAAGGTAAAGTTATGGGTAGTCTTAATAGAGACTAGGATTTTATCCCAAGTCTTTTGGAACCTTGTGTTGAAGTCTTGCTTAACTTCATGAAGGGTTCTTTAAATTGTGGTTAATTTATCTATAAGTGACAAATAGTCACTTTTACCTTCAAATCTCCTACACAATGCATCTCCTAATTGATCCCATGTGGAAATAGAATTGTTAGAAAGGCTTTACCTTTGAAAGAGATGGCTAATAACCTAATTGCCACATTTTCCTCATTGATATCATGAATGTTGTAGAAGTTGGCTATATCTATGAGGTGTTTAGAAGGGGTTGTAGCTTGGTATCCAATAAAATAAGGGACACTTTTAAGATTTGTTACTCGAATAGGATCATATTGAAGGAGATCCAAAGGAATTTTGCCATTAAAAGCCATAAAAGTTTTAGGGGTTACCATGGTGATAAAAGTGTTTGACAAAGATCTTCTTATAAGGGTAGGCCTTATAATTGACTTAGGTAAAAATTTTCCTTTATATGGGTGTGTATTAGCAAATCTTAATATTTTTTTTGAGTTTAAAGGAAATTCAAAAAATTCAAAGGGATTGCCTCTATAATTTGACCTTATAGTCACCTTTGGCATGAGATGTAGTCATTGATCTACTACCAAAATGTTGAATCATCTTTTGGAGTTTCTAGATGTTGTTGCTTGGAAGCTATAACTACTGCAAATTGATCAAACCAATATTAAACTTTGATCAATATTCTTGTAAATTAAGTTATACTAGGAGTGATAAAAACTATTATAAAATCAATTTTCATCCTTGGAGAGAGTTATTTATGGTCTTTATAATTGAGCTACACTATGGGAACAACCCTATGTTGTGGGTCACCTATGGTGGGGTTGGACCTCTAGATAAATTCGACTTCCTCTTGATGGATCATTTATACTAATGTTTGCATTGGGAAAAGGGTTAGATAAGGGGTAAAGGGTCACTAAGAAGGTTAAAAGGGTGATACAAAAAAATTAAATGAGAACTCACATAAGCATGAAGTAAACACTATGTAAGCATAAGATAATGCTAACTCACAAAATCTCACAAAACTAGCTCAGTGCATAAGTGTTTTGTAAACTAGGTTCATGAAGCAATGAATGAAGGAAAAAAGGAGTTCTAAGACTCACTGAGAGCTTGTATCAATAATATAAATAGAACTAACTTAGACTTATAACTAACTTGAATACATCTCAAAAATGAGAAATAAAGAAGGACAATGGCCATGGAAGATTCTCCTTCACAATGCCATCATGCACAAGCTTTTATACACACAATCCAGAGGAGAGAGATAAATAAAGGTCTTTATTACTTCAAGAGGTCTTTCATATAAATTTTTATAGGGTCTAACCTTATAAAATGAGAGTCTCTACTCTTCCAAAATTGAGAGATAATTTCTTATCAAAAAGTGAGAGAGAGATACAATGTGGAAGAAAATAAGATATATAGGAGAAAATGGAGGAGAGAGGGGGAACACACCATTTAAGATCATTAATTGAGATACCACCACCTTTAATTTTAAATCATTTTTTATCTAATTAGGACTAACCCTTCATCAACAAGCTAACCTTCATTTTATCTAATAGTCTTCAAGCTCTTCTCATTAGCTGAGAAATGCACTAGAAGACAAGAATCTATTTTGTAGGTTAGGAAGGAAAACCTTAGAGGCTCTATAAAATAATTGAATTGTTATGAACTTGTGATATCTCTTTTATTAACTTTGTTATTTTAGTAGTGTTTATGTATGGATATGATTTTTAAGTCATCCCATGAGCCTTTTTTTATCCCACATTCATGGGAAGTAGTAGTTTCTTAGATTAGAATTCATATATAAGTATTGAGGCCAATGAAGGCAAGCTAAAAAATTATTGTATTGATATTTTTCAAAGGAGGTTCCCCCCTCAAAGTGGCCTACAATCAATATAATCATTTTAGTGCTTTTGCTAATTTTATAAATCTATTATTTCATCAATTTTTATCAATTTATTATAGGAAGATCCTCTCATATGGTATCAGAGCACTTTCCAGGGCAAAATTTTTTTCTTCAAAAATTCTTACCTTTTTTCTACTACATAATTCTTTTCAATAATTTTTCAAAAAACCTTAACTCTATTTTGTGGCATAATTCACTTAAATAATTTTCTATATCACAATAATCTATTTTAGATTAGGGTAAACCTTGATCACATAACTATGAGAATTGCTTGGGTGAAATCCCTAAAACTCATTATGAGGAGTACCATAGGAACCCCAAAGTAGATATACTATTGAGAGGACCTACCAACAAAATGGGCCACAACCCCTTCCTAATTGAGTAGTTCCCATCCATGAGGAAAACCAAGAGATATTACTAAAAGATACATTTGTGGCCAAAAAAATTATGGAGAGCAATACTCACTTAGATGTAATTGGTGGCCAGAGTGATATTTAAACCCTTAGGCAACCATTAAAAATTAGCACCAATTTCTATCAATTTTAGAATATTTATAGCATACTCAAAAAAATTAATTAGCAGGGTATCCATAGACTATTAGAGGACTTATTGGTAGATATTTGATAGAAACCAAATTCTGTAAACCATCCAAAATGTATCAATACTCTCAAAGGATTTACTACCAGACATAAAACAAAAAAAGTATCTATTTGTAGCCCCATTGATCCTAAAACTTTATCTAGACACCTAAAATTCTATTCCCTACATTTTCTTCCTTGAGGTCCCATATCCCAATTCCACTCCTAAGTCCCACAAATCTCAATTTTCCCTTTTTATGGGTTTTTCCATAACTTCTTTTATTTTTGTCTATTTGCCTCAAATTTTCCATTGTGTTCATCATCTCTTTCAACTCCTTTGTCCCTCTTTGACAAATTTTCTAGTTTTTCCATTTTCACTCCTAAAATTGACCTCACCTTCATCAATCATACTCCCATTATGCAAAACAATTATTAAAAATCCATTTACCCCTTTTGTTTTTACCTATATTTAAAACTTTCCTTACTAAACATGTCTTAACTCTAGTTTTCCTATCCATCACAAAAAAATCTAGTATTTGGGTCATGGTAGTAACCCTAATAGGACCATAAAACATGGAGGATGAAATTTACACCCTCAAAACCCACATCAAAGATATTAATGGAAAAAATCTTGGCCTCAATCTTCAACATACCACCATGAACAATAGATGACATCCAAAATCTTATTTAGACAGTGGGTTTTCTTCTTCTAGAAATTATCATGGGTCAAAGTTTAATTTTACTTGATTCAATGGTACAAATCCAACTAGATGGATCTAACAACTAGAATAATATTTTAGTCTAAATAATACTTTTGATGCCAACAAGGCCCCACTTACATCCTTTCACTTGAAACTTGAAGCCCTTCAATGGTATCATTAGTATATCAAGGCTCATGATGAACCCATATGGACCGATTTTTGAACCCTCATTTTATAATAGTTTGACACTACTACTTTTGATAACTTCACTAGAGTACTCATTAAATTTATCTAAATAGGAACCGTGAGAGAATATCAAACAAAATTTGAAAAAATTGCCAATCACATAAAGGGATTGTCTAATGAATTCTTTAGGAGTTGATTTATCAATGGACTAAAAGATGTAATTCAATCTGAGACCAAAATGTTTTAGCCAAACATGATGATGAAATCCTTAGGGTTGGATAAGTTGGTAGAGGATAAGATCATAGCTCAACAATGATTCAAATCTAATTTTTTTCCATACAAATATATAACTCCACAACAATCTTAAATAATTCTAACCCCCATAACCACTCCTATCAAGCATTTGACTGAAGTAGAGATCCAAGCCCTTAGAGAAAAAAGACTATGTTATAACTATAATGATAAATTCACTCAAGGACATTGATGTGTCAAGAAAAATCTCTACCTATTAGATGTGGAATCTCCACCCAAAACTAAATATTGGGTAGATCTTCAAGATATAATAGATGATCTAGAAGAAGCTCAGTAGATTGTGGAACCTACTTCTTAAGAAGACTAACTAGAGATCTCTATCCATGCCTTAGTAGGAGTCACTACCCCAAAAAATATGTATTTTAGGGGTTAATTCAATAAGATCCCTCTCATAATACTCATTAATTTGGGTAACACTCATAACTTCATTGACCCTCAAATTTCCAAATAGGCTGATTGTTTTATCCATCCTTGCTCCATCTTTGAAGTCATGATTACCAATTGGGGCACATTCCCTTGTAAAGGGAAGTGTCACAATGTGTGTATCTCTATTATAGATTATAACTTGTGCTCCAACATGTTTGATTTGTATTTAAGTGGATGTGATGTTATTTTTTGAGATTAGTGGTTACACACACTTGGACACATCTTATGAGATTTTGCTAAATTTTTGATGTTATTTTTAAGTAATGGGAAAAAACACACATTCAAAGGCTTAAAACTAGGATATTTTAGCATCATAATTTCACATTAAATTTAAAATCTTCTTAAGAATAATTCACATGGTGTCATTACCCAATTTCATTCCATCCAAATGCAACCATTAATAGTCTCCACTATTCCTTCTGATCTACAAATCATTCTATAGAGGTATGCACCTATCTTTATCAAACCAATTAGATTTCCACCTTCATGGCCAAAGGACCATTGTATTTATATCTTTTTTAGAAGCATTCCTCCAAACATCAAGCCTTATTCCTACCCATTTCATCAAAATAGAAAGATTGAGATATTCATTTGAGACTTACTAAAGCAAAGCATTATTCACCCTAGTACTAGCCCATATTCTTCCCTAGTTCTCCTTGTCTAAAAAAAATATAGGTCATGGTGCCTCTACATTTATTTATATGCACTTAATCACCTCATAATTAAGGATAATTTATTAATCCCTATTATTTATGAGATTCTTAATAAGCTTCATGGCACTTTTTTTTTCTCCAAGTTATATCTTTGCTTTAGATATCAACAGATTTGGGTTCATGAGGATGATATCCCTAAGACAATTTTTCATATGAATGATGGCCACTATGAGTTTATAGTCATGCCATTTGGCCTCAATAATTCTCCTTCAACATTTTAAGCATTTATGAATAAAATATCTTGTCCCTACCTATATAAATTCATTTTTGTCTTCTTTAATGATATCCTCATCTATAGTAAACATGGTTTGAGCATCTCCAACATCTAGAGCTCACACTCCAACTTCTCTCTAACCATCATCTTTGTGAAAAGTAGTCTAAATGTACCTTTGGATAGGATGAAGTGGAGTATGTTAGGCATATTTTTTCAACCCAAGGGGTTCAGGTGGATCTTCAAAAATAGCTTCCATGATAAATTGGCTACATCCTCAGACACTCAAGAGCATCCATGGTTTTTTAGGGATGACTAGATACTATCACAAGTTTTTCAAGGATTATAGGAAGATTGAAACTTGGTTGATAGATATGTTTAAAAAGGATTCTTTTACTTAGACACAATCTACTAAGTGTACATTTGAAATTTTGAAACAAGCTATGTGTCCACACCTATTTTAGCTATGCTAGATTTTGCCAAGACCTTCACTATCGATAGTGATGCTTGCAATAATGGACTTGGTGTTGTTCTCCTCCAAGAAGGAAAACCCATTGTATTCATTAGTAAATCCATTTTTGGTAATAATTTATTTTTCTCTACTTATGAGAAGAAAATGATGGTCATTTTGCATGCAGTATAGAAGTGGAAGGCATACCTATTGGGAAATCATTTTTGCATCAAAATTGATCACCAAAGTCTAAAATATTTCCTAGAACAATGGGTCTCCACCCCATCACAACATAAATGGGTTAGAAAATTCATGGGTTATGACTATGAGATCACTTACAATAAGGGTAAGGACAATATTGTGGCTGATGCTCTATCTTGCACATTTGTATACCAAGCTTCCCTTTAAGCTATTTCCATGTCTATTTTGAATTGGTTAGATGTTATTAGTAGGGGTATGCTAATGACACCTAATAATTTAATATTTTTACATTAACCCCTTATATTTACCATATTATTCTTGGGATGGTGCTTCTCTATGATATAAGGGTCATCTAGTGCTTCCCTAGAGCATAGATATTTTGTAGGTTATATTCTATGAATTCCATGCTTCTCCATCTGTAAGGAAATCAAGGGTTCTCAAAAATTATGAGTGGGAATTATGTAACTTATTTTATAAGGGAATTAAAAATTAAATTCAATAGATAGTGGCTAAATATGATACTTACCAATGCAACAAGGGTGAAACAACACTCATACCTGGGTTACTCAAACCATTGCTTATCCCTACTAGGATTTGGATAGATATCTTTATGGATTTCATTGAGGGGATCCTTAAATATTGAGGTAAAATGGTGATCTTGGTTGTGGTTGATTTCCTCTCCAAATATAGTCATTTTTGTGCCCTTAACCATCCTTATACCACCTCCATAGTTACACAAATTTTTTTGGACCAAATTTTTTGTCTTCATGGCATTCTTTTGTCTATTGTCTTAGATCATGATGCAACATTCACTAGCCCTTTTTGGATAGAAATATTTTTATTTACTAACACCCAATTGAAGATGAGTTTTAGGTATCATCCATAAATAGATGACCAAACTAAAATTAACAACAAATGCCTGGAAACTTTCCTTTGTTTCTTCACCTCAGAACATAACATCAGTGGGTAAAGTGGCTCCCTCTCACTAAATGGTGGTAAAATACCTCCTACCATAATTCAATAACAATGAATCCATATGAAGAAGTCTATTATCAAGCACCAACAGTCTCCTTCTATACACCCCTAATAGTTCATCAATTCAAGTAGTTGACATGGTTCTCTAAACCTGGGATTAGATCCTCAGTACCTTGTGGGACAATCTTCATATAACATAAAATCAAATGAAACAAGTGGATCAACACCACTCTGAGCACACTTTTCAAGTAGGTGATATGGTTTTTATTCACTTTCAACCCTTCAAGTAATCCTCCCTAAAATTTAAAAGGTGTCATAAGCTAGCTCCCAAGTTCTATGGGCCCTATAAGGTTCTTCAAAAGATTAGGTTGGTTGCTTATAAGTTGGAGATCCCACCTTATTCTTGAGTTCACCTATTATTTCATGTCTCTTATCTAAAAAAAATTCTTGGCACAAACATCAAAGTGTAGACTATTTTACTATAAATTGATTATGAAGGATCCATTTTTCTTGAGCTAGAGGCAATCCTAGATAGGCACACATGATAACTTTGCTCCTAATACATCACCAAGTTTTTAATTTAGTGGCATGGAATGCAACAAAAGGATGCAACATGGGAACCACTATTTTATTTTTAACACCAATTCCCACATCTGAAGCTTTGAGGACAAAACATTTTCTAAGAGGGAGGGGATGTTATTAACCCATGATATCTCTACTCTTTACTTTATTAGTTTAGTAGTGGCTTTGGACACATATGATTTGTATGTAATCCCATGAGAATTTTGTTTTATCCCACATTTATGGGAAGTAGTAGTCACTTAGATTAGAATTCATATATAAGTGTTGAGGCTAATGAAGGCATCCACAAATTTATTGTATTGATCTTGCTCAAGGGAGGTTTCCCCCTCAAAGTGGCCTATGATTAATATAATCATTTAAGTGCTTCTACTAATTTTATAAATATGTTATTTCATACATTTTTATCAATTTTTTGTAGGAAGATCCTATCATTAATGCTCCACTATATTCTCCAATCCCTAAATCCCTTTTCTTTGATCTTATACCCCATCTCCCACTGACTTTAATTATGAGGACAAAGTCCTCATATCCATGGACTTGATAAAGCCATGCTTATGCTTGATTTGAATGGATATTTTTTGGAATTATGATTGTTTCTAAGGATAAGATACTTATTCACATCTTCCCCTACTCTAAAATTGAGCATAGGTCTATTTTAGATTGAAAATTAATCCATTTATTGGTTTTCCTATAGTTAATATCCATGAATAGCTTCAAAATTGCATAACATCATTATTGAACTATATTAGGTCTAAACATACCTATTCTACCTCTAAACCTTGTGGGAATCAAGAAGTCACTACACACAAGGATCTCCCTCATGAAATAATGTTGAAACCATAAGAAACTAAGTCTGTATGCATTGGATCTTCCAATAGAGGTTTTGACTGAGCTTCAATGGCATCCTTTGAAATGTTTTCCTTGGTTTGATCATAAGTCACATTCAACCTCCATTTCAAGTCTCTTAAATTTAAATTTTAATATTGGCCATTGATCTTGATATGGGATTATCAAAATTATGACATCTATTAGCTCCGTATTCATCTTGAGCTTAATTTACCCTTGACCTTACACGCACCATCGATGTTCCTTTACATGGATAAAACATGTGCCATTGATTTACCTGATAGTTTCCATGGTCATGAAACTTAAAAAATGCATATTTTTCTTTAATATTCATTGACTTGTTGACCTTTTTATTTCTATTTATCTACTTTTGTACTATAGATCATGCATCATTGATCAGCTTAGACCCACTAGCTTTGTCAGTCACTATACACCATTAGATCCTCATATGGGCACTTAAAATCCTACCACTTATTAACCATGCATTCAGTATTAAGATGCACTAACCTTTTAACTATGATCTTGTTTTTGATATGATTTAGTATGATGGATAATTTACTATTGATTAAATTGGACCCACTAATATCATTAGATTATTGTTCACCATTATATCTTCTCTAAACTTTTATGATTTAGACACTTGTCAGCTCTGTGTTCACTCTTTTTAATCCAAAGGACTATTTTATGAGGCCTAAACTTGGCATCCCTGTATATGTCTTAATTGTTAAGTATTTTTAAATCCAAACGGTTAATTATTGCATCTTTAGCTTGATGTCCCCATGCACGTTTCATTTTTCTTGTTCAACTTTAAGGACTTAGATCTTGAGATAGGCAACTCATCAAGACATGAAATTTTTAGAGAATGTTCAAGGCATTAAAAATACCATGCCTGTGTAACTCTTTAACCCAGGTTGTATTTTCAAGTGCATTTATAAAAATTTTAACCAAACTAATTTGTTCATGTCTACATGATGTGTTTGTGATGGTCTATTTATTCTAGACTTGTGCAAGAATACATTGTCTCTTTAGAAGACTCTAATGAACTTATAAGACTTCACTTTGTAATCATAGACCTATATCCAAGTCTACTTCCCAAGGATCAACAAATCACACTTTAATATTTCTTAAAGTATTTCAAAAGCTTTGTAATCAATATGATATCTTCTCCTCCTTTTGGTCCACTCATTATATCTATAACTCTTCTCATTTATCCAAACATTTATAGGTGAAAGATTCTTATGTTGGCCAAATTTGGCCAATAGTTACACAACTTCTCTATGCATCAAAAAGACTTCTCCACAAGACAAGATCCATATCTCCAAGTGTAGTATTGAAACATTAAGAAATAATCCTCAAGTAGAATAGTGTATAATAAGATTCACAATATATGATATTATTCTTATTCACTCTCTTTTGAAATGGTAAAAAGGATTGTTATATATAGGTGGGTCTAACCCTAAATCCTCTAGAAAGTTTAGTTGATAGAGTCGGCCCAATTGACTTTGTTAGAAATAAAACTAGTTAGTTTTAGAGTAAGTCAACATCGACCAACTTAGTCTTGTAATGTGCTCAACTCTCATAATAGAGTCATCATATGTTGATTTAGTGATGTAGATGGTAAAATAAGGTTTTAGCTTAGGCAGGGGCTAAAAATAGTAGTATAAATATAAAATAAATATGTAAGTATAAGTTGACTTTTAGACATGGACATATAGTTTCTTATACTTTAAGTTATATTTTATATTTATACTTTTAGGATGTTTGAGAGTGGTTTCAAACCTTTAGGAGCTATAATTCAAAATTTCATTTTTGAAGGTCTTATAGGACTTCAAAATTATCCATATTTCAAGATTTTATGATTTCAAGGAGGCATCATAGGAGGAAAATATATAAAAACTATAAATAAGTGATACTAATGGTAGGAATGATACAAATATATAACAATATTGTGAAGCACTAATGGTCTAGCCAGCCCTTTCTTAGTGCACACTTTAAGGCATGAACTCAAAGAGATTAAAACTCAATAGGTTCCTACAATAAATAAAGTGTTAGCAAGTGGTAAAATTAATAAAACTATTATTTGTATACACCTTTTACTAAAACAAAAATGAAAAAAAAAAATAAAAAATAAATGCCATAAAAAGTTAAAAATGAAAGAGATATCAAAGAACCAAAATGAAAACAAATGCCAAATGTAATGTGTAATAAAACCAAAGAACCTAAAGGAAACAATTGGGATAGTAAAATGTGTTGGTGAGGAAGACCTGATCCTATCTAAGGTTTTAATATACAACACACAAATGATAAAGTGAATCAAAACTAGAGAATCCAAAAGAAACAATTGTGTTAGTAAAATGTGTTTGTGAGGAAGACCTAGTCCTATTCAAGGTATTATAATGCAACTCACAAACTACAAAGTGAAATAAAATTAAAGAAACAAAAGTAAAAAATTGTGTTATTAAAATTAAACTAAATGAAATAAAGTTCAAAAATATAAATAAACATGAGACAAACATAAGAAGCAAAATATATGCTAACGTCTATATCAAAGTTAAACATGTTAAATACAAGATTTTATGTCTTGAAATATTTTTTGAAGTTGAATTTATTTGTTATTATGTATTATATAAGAAGATTGGGCATTATAGGATCCCCTAAAGGGTAAGTGGATGTATGTATTGGCATCAAAATATTCTCCAAAGTCTTAAGTGACATATGGATGGGCATCACAAGATGCCCCAATATCTAATATGGAGTGAGGTGAATTTTCAAATTTATAGTGAATTGCATGGGTATTTTTGATGTAATGGGAGATAGGTAAATGTGTTAGTTTGTTATATTTTAAGGGTGGTGAATTTGAAATAGGATTTTTAGGAGAGGTATGAATAGGTATATAAGGTAAATGAAGACCATTTATTATGCACTTTGGATTAGGCATTTGAACTATGTGCTCCTTTGGTTTATGTGACCTAAGAGGTTGAGGTTGGATGAATGTAACAACATTTTTGAATTTCTTCATGTTATTTATCCTTTAATTATTGGTATAGGAATAAGGATCAACTATGGTTTGGAAAACATTAGCAGATGAGGTGGATGTATGGAATAATTATTTTTTATCATTAAATAGGTGATGGTGATATGATTTTGATTCTTTACATTTGAGTTAAGAGGATTGAAGATAGACTTGATAGCATTGTTTTGTAAGATTATGAATATTGAAATGTGGACCAAAGAAGGAAGAAATAATAAAACAATTAAAATCACAACAAGAATCATGAGAATGAACTATATTAGCATGCCACTAATAAAAATTATCAGAATTGTAACATTTTGGAAGGATCAAAACTCATGGGTTGAGAGGGTCTAATTTCTTCTTATGTGATTCTAGACATAAGGGAGGGTGGGTTGGGTTAAAATTAGTTGAATTGGATTCTCCATTTGGAGGCTGGGGAGGCTTATATGAATCAATGTTATGAGAAAATTATTGGAAAGGTTTTATAGTAGCTGTTTGAGGTGGTTCAAATTGAGTCATAAAAAAGTCTTGCATTTTGTCTTGGTCTAAGGCTTCTTCTAAAATTTTAAGGGAAAACATCCTAACTTTGTATTTAAAAGTATACTTAATAAATGTAACAAATAATCTAAAAATATTATCATCATTCATGTTATGATATACTTTATGAGATAGAGACTTCCATCATTTGATGAAAGTGTGAGCAGATTCATTAAGAAGTTAATTAAAATTGATAAGATGGCTAAGGTAATATTTAAGAAGCTCATCATGTTGGATTTCATAAACTATAGCATTAACTAAATCCTCTAGTTATGAGATAGAATGTCTAGGAAGTTGATTGTACCATTCAAGTGCATCACCAACTAAGGTTTTGGATAAGAGCTTGGTACTAGCAGATGTGTTAGTTTGGATCCATTCCTTATAAAAATAACCAAAATATTTAATAATTTTAGAATGGGGTCTTTAGTTCCATCATATTTTATATTTGGAGATTTTTTTTCAATGTCTATGGATGCAATTAGTTGTGCTAAAGGTTCATTTTGAATATGCTAAAGAATTTTGTTTGCATGGTTGGTTGAGGGATGTTATTCTCATTGACATCTCTAAGAGGAGGAGGGAGAAAATTTTGATTTGGTTGATTCATGATTACTTTAGGTGTTTGAATATCTATATATAAAATCTTAGATTGTATTTTCATCATTTTTGAATGGTTAGTTGTTTGCATAACATTTATTTTTTAAATTATTTGAGTAATAATTTGAGTTGTATCAATGGGAGGAGTAGGATTGCTAGTGGTAGAAGGTGGAATGTTAGTGTTGGTAGGAAGATCATTACCTATATTAGTATTAGGGGATGGTTTATTGGGTATATCATTCCAAACATTGGTAGTAGGATGAAGATTAGGATGAATAACCTCAATCACATTACATTGTGTAGTAATTGGTTTTGGATTAGGACGTGAAGGAAGAAATTATATAGTTTCATCTGAAGTAATAAAATAAGTGAATTTATGATCTAAATCCTTAATTATTCAATGTTTTAGATTATGGTAAAAGTAGGTTTTGAATGGGCCCCGAAACCCTAGTACAAGGAAAAAAGATAGAGCAACCAATACACAGACAAAGTCTAAGAACTACTACAAGGAAGTAGCAAAAACAGGTTTTAAATGGACCTGAAACCACTGGATAGACAACCGGTCACAACCCAAAAAAATAGAGATCTGGCACCACCTTAGATAAAGGACGACATCAAATAAACAAAGAACTAGACCAGACTCTTTACCAACAAGAGGAACCAGATTATTCATCCAGTTCCAATATCATTTTCATTGTTTCTTTTTCTTTCAAAACAGTATCTTGGGTAGTGGTTTCCACCAGCATTGCTCCTTTTTGTGTTTCCTTCTTTCTAGTGCTTTGTCTCATTCTTTTGCTGGGTCCCTCCAAAGCTTTAGTCTCCTCACTGGCTCTTTTACCAATATTGACAGCAGCAGCACAAATATTGGATGTAGCTTCCTCCATTTTCATTCTATTGTCCTTAATTAGTTCTCAGAGGTTTTTCTCATAGGCTTTGAGCTTGGCTAGGATCTCTCCTATCTGATTATCCATATTGTTGACTTTGTTTCATACCTCTTTCAGGGTATCTTCCATTGTTTCCACTTTCCTTTTGAGGTTCATAACCTCCCTACACATCCAAGAATCAAATTGAGAAGATGCCTCTGCTTTACAATTAACCCAGTTCATTGGTGTATGTGTTTCATCATTCAGTTTTTTCCCCCTCCATTCTTCAAAATTTTTATTAGGACTGTTCCTGTCTTCTTCAGTGATATCTTCTCGACCCTTATGTTCCCACTCTTTAATTCCATTTTGAATTTCCATTTCCATATCTTGATTATCATCTTGCCCTATGGTTTCCTTTTCTTTCTTTGATGCTGGGTCCTCAACAGGGTCATCCTGGACAAAATCAGACTCTGCCTCTTTCTGGTTTTCCTCAGTGTCTTTAGTTCTGTTTGCAAAATCCTCCTTTATATTAACATCATCTTTTTCATTCTTCTCAGGACATTCTTCATGCTCATTAGAGTTTGTAGCCTGACTTTCAGTTCCTTCTTCTTCCTCCAAGTTTTCCTCACTGGGTTTATCAATACTCTCCCATTCCATATCTTCTTCTACAATCTACTTTTTAGTACTATGGAACTTGATTTTGCCTTTCTCAGTAACACATTCACTCTTTCTATTCCCTGACTCCTTGTTTTTCCCCTATTTAGGGTGCTTAACCATAGCATTATTCTTACAGTAGCCTTCGATTAATAGAATAAGGCCTTCATGATGGATAGGGCACGTTTCCTTTTTCCTATGAGCATATAAACTTTGGACCAAGGAGAAACGAAGGTAAAAGGGAAAAGACAAACTAACCTTGTGCCTGAAATGGTTAAGGAAGACAAAGTGGAATTTGTGCACACGCTTGCTTCTTCCGTCCATAATGAAATACTCCCTTATGCAGCTTAAGACATCCCTCCATATCCCTTTAATCTGATCCAATTCAAAGAAATGCCCGTTCTTAACCAGTTTTTGCTCTTCCACTTCCGTTTTGGGGAACCTACAGAAGGCCTCATTCAAAATGCTTGTCTGTTTGGAGTAATTATTCAATGTTATTGACTAATAAGAGGTGGAAAATATGAAATAATTATGAAATAAGACTAACTAGTTAAAAATATAAATAATACTATAAATTACTAAGTTGGATAGGTTGATTGAGTTTCAAGGGAAGGCAACCTATTAAGAACTAAGTCGACTGGGTTGACTTTATTCTAAGGATAGGGACTTTTTTGATATGTGATAAATTTAGATGACTAAGAAAATTAAATTTAACATACAAGTAACTAGATCAATGTGTTTGATCTAATTTTAGCACATAGTAAAAACCTTATACCAATGTTGGGTAGTAAAAGTATTACAATAAAAAATACAATTTGAAAAGAGAAAACAACAAAAATGGAATGTAAATTCTAATCTAAGAGGTAATTGATGAATGTTTTTAAGTTACAATAAATTTTGAAATTAATTTGATAGGGAGTTAGAAATAATAAGGAACTAAAAAAGTAATCTAAGGATAATTTTAGGTAATTGAGGCTGAAAGGATCTATATTGGTGATGGATTTTTTTTGGTATTGGGGCCTACCCCCTCACTTCATAATCCCATAGTAATAATGGTATTAGGTGATTTGATAATATATACCATTAACCATATATTTATACTTGGCCATAAAACCAAGTTGGATTCCCCCTTGGTGATAAATCCAAGTAATTAGGCATTCGGTAGAAGTTGTTTTGTTTTATTGATGTTATGTGATTTGGAAGTGTGTGAAAAAGAAAAATAGTGTGACTAAATTGGTAAATTAAAAAAAAACTTATATTTAGTATATGTTTGTTAATTTAAGTAAGAAACAAAAATGAAAAATGAATTAATTACTAGCAAGATAGGTTAATTCCTTTATTTTTAAATTAAAATTTCATAGACTACAAACTATGAAAAATAAGACTATAAATGAAGAACAAAAATGACTAAGAAGGTAAGAATGAACCTAATAATTTTTGAAGTTGTTGAAGTTTATATATATATTACTAATAGATTTAGATGTATCAAATATGTTTAAAAATATTATAACAAAGTCAGCTATGTTGACTATGTTCATAAAACTTACTAATAGAGTCAGTTGTGTCGAATGTGTTTGTAAAACCTATTAATAGAGTCATTTGTGCCAAATGTGTTTTTAAAACTTGATAACAAAGTCATATGTGTTGAATGTGTTTATAAACTATTATCACTTGGATTTTCACCCTTTGAGGAGATTCCAAGCTCTCCTCATCTGAGTGGAAGAATGGAATCACCTTTATGCTTGTGGGTAGCCTAAGAAATGAGGTGAATATCTACATAGGGCTAGCTCCCTTGATGTACCACTTTGAATTAAAACTACTACTAAACTTGGGGGATGAAAAGGGATAAGGATAATTGAAATTAAACTAATATAAGGGATATGATACAACAAATAACATAATGACATTCAACCATATGCATATTATACTTGAAATTAAAGGACAATCTAAAAATACACTTATCCAATCCTCATTTTCTCACATCAATTCTACATTGTGAGGTTATGGATAAATGTGAAAAACTAGGAGGATTATACAAGAGGAATATGAGGCCACTAATGAATAGGATAACTCACTTAAACCATGAACATCCTTTGGATCACTTCACATGCCCTGCAAGAAGAGACTGCAAATAGGTCAAAGAATGGAACATGTTAAAGAATCCATAGTTTTCACTAAGCAAGATTCATCATACAATTGAAAAAACTAATAAAATTAAAAGAGGATGTAAAATTAATTTTTATTATTGATAAAAAGGTATACATATGAGTAGGTATTTTACATACTTAGGTGGAGCATCTAATACAATTCCAAAATGGCTAGTTCTTATAGAACTTATGAGAGAGATAAGAAGAGAGAAGTTCAAGGTCCACAAAGAAACTTTTAAATCTGATCCAAGGAGATAATTTTTCATGTGTATAGGTTATGGGATGAACCATTAAATCTTAGGAGCTACAAGTGTTGATCAAAGTCATAAACTTCATGAAAAGTGGAAAGAAATTCCTCATTCTAGCTCATAAAAAATGCCTATATGATTAGCCCTATTTGAATACCTTATAAATAATTAAGATCAATTAAAATGATTCAAATTTAAGGGAAGGATATCATATATGCCTCTTAATTAATTGTTTTCATTCCTAGTCCTCTAGAAACCTCTAAAAGTGAACCATCATAATATGTTGTCTAGAAAATACTCCTTTTATGTACCCTAAACACTTGGCTCCAAAAAAGAGATAAATATATCATGAAAATACATAAAAGGAATTTAATGACATGTTTCAATTCCATCCATGTAATTATAATCATTATAGACACCTTAAAAGTACCCCACTTGAAGATCTACACCCTTCTCACTAGCTTATCCAATAGGCCAATTTTGATTGGTTGAGTTGAAGCATGTATTGAGACACTTATAAATATTTTAAAGGAATTTAATTTTACATAAAGAGTTATCTTAAAACTCAATATTTCCTCCCATGTGATTTTAATATCTTTAAACATCCTACAACCTATAAAACATGTAAAATAGTGAGAAAAACCTTGTTTATGACCCCATTCATACAAGTTCTTACAACTCAAAATTATTTGAGGGATAATAAGTGAGTCATATACAAGGTTAAATAATTTTCATGATCAAAATTTTCCATTTTATTTCATCATCAATTCAATTTATCCAAACTAGTCTTGACTGAGGGTTTACAAGGGTTTTAGGCCTGTTTCCACTCTTAAGGTTGGTTCATAAAGATCTGACATCCAACATATATATATATATATATATATATATATATATATATATATATATATATATATATGGCCTTAAATTCCCATAATAACCTCCCCTAACTCCTTTTTCCCCCATACAAATCATCATGAAATATATAAGCTTCCAAATCTTCCTTATCAAGCTCCTTTGTGCAATTTTCATAGGTCTAAGTGGGTTTCTAAGCCAAAATGGATTCCTTGTGTTTTCCCTTGAAATTTTATAGATTTAAAACCTCTTTAGTCACCCAAATAACATGATTCAATATTTTATATATTTCCTCTCATGCTATAAGTATGGAAGACTCCCCATTTGGGCACTAGGCCTAAGCATATCAAGCAGACCTGAGTTGCTCTTGAAGCTCAAAATGACCTTTTGATGCTTTATTTTCTCTATAATGGTTCATAAACCTATGAAATGACTATAAAAATATTATACAACAATGTATAATCCATGCTTAGGTCTAGAAGTGTGAGTGATCCTTCATTTGGGCACTAGTTTTGCATTTTTCCTTTGGGCATGCCTACAACTTTTACATTTTAGACCTCCCTATTTTATTTCACCCATATGAAAGGTGTTCTCCAAAATTTCCTATATGTGTTTAAACTTATCAAATCACCTTGAAATCATTCAAGTACTCCCTTTCATCTCTTTTCCTAAAACTATAGGCTTTATGCATCTAGGGAAGTGCCCTTTGTTTGAGATAAAATAGGGGGTACTTCCCATATTTTTATCAAAAAAAAATTGAATGGAATTTTTAAAGTGTAAAATATTCCCTACAAAAATATTTAGCTCTTGATCATGTGATTTAACTTCTCAATTTGGCAAATTCCAAAACTACATTTTTCATAGGCAGACTGTGTAGGGTTTCCCTTATGTGGACTATGTTTAATGCCTAAAAGTACCTTTATTTTACCATTTAATATAATATGAGTTATTTTTTAGGTTTATATAATTATTATTAAATTTATTTTACCCATTAATGTCTCTCCAACCTCTCACACACTCATCCACCTTAATTGATATGGATTGAGTATGACTCTTGCCTGACTGTATTTTCTACTTACAGAGGTACCTATAGGTTATTAAAAAAAATTATAATAATTAGGAATGATGTTTTAAGGTATAATTATAAATTAAAATATAATTTTTTAGGTTATTGTATTATTTTGGCTTATATTTATGCTATTTCCACATCAAAACATTGCTTCTCAGCTCACTATTTGGTGTAGACATTGACTTACTCTCTAGAACCCTACTTGTAGGTGTTGGTTCTTGGTTTAGGTTTGGAAAGGTGATTTTAAACATAAATTTCAGTCATTTTGAACCAAATTATACTTATTAAATAAATTTATTTCATCTTCATGCCAAAAACTCATCAAAGTTTTAATTTTGTCCTCTACCCCTCACAGTTAATGGCATTTGAATGTGAGGGGTCTTGTGGATGCACTTTACTTTGGAGAGGACTTAAAAATACCTTGGGGATAATTTGAATCATTTAAAATTTATTAAATTTTATAATTATGAGATCCCTTCCATGCCAAATAATTTTCATGAATGATACTATAGAAGTTAGGGCTTGTTGTAGGTGGATATTTTCATATAGAGGACACCTATAGGTGTCTATGAGGATTGAAATGCTACATTTAAAGATCATATTGGTGATATTAATAATATTGGTATATCATTAAAAAAATTTAAACCTTATAGATATGATAATATTCTCATTATTTCTCTTTTGATTGTAAATACCATTCAAACTGCCAAACCTATAGATGTTAATGGGGTATTTTAGTGCATTTTAGAGTAATTTTAAGGACTTCAACTTCTGCATTCCCTTTACCTTCTAAACCACCCTTGGAAAAAGTCCTATATATTATAGAGTAAATTTTTAACTTATATATATATTTATTTAAATGAATTTAAATCATGCTTTAAGATATTCATAAGAAAACTTTTGACCTCTGTTTGGCCATTTTAAGGATTAGGGGCATGAATATATTCATTTCATCTTTGGGGCTAACAATTCCCTCTTTTCATATACATATAATTTTAAAAATTTATTATATGGTATTAATTAAACCTTAGGAATCCAATAGGATTTTAATTTCATACTCTAAAACCTCATTTTATGCTTCAGTCCCCTATTTGGGTTACCTGTAGATGACTATTTACACATGTAGGTAGTGAATCTGAACCTTATACAATGCTATTAACATGGGTGATTTTGATATCTTATAGTTATTAATAAAGTTATAAAATGAATTATTATCAATTTCAAATACCTCAAACTATTTCTAAAACTTGTACCGATGTGATTCCTCATAAATGGCACCTATAGGTGCACTTATAATGTTGTAGACTTGATAGTGAAATGAAAACAATGGGTATGTGCATGTTTTGTGAGTTAAATGATGTTTGGGTTATTTTAAATGATTATAAAATTAAAAAAAAAGTTGTTTCAAGGCCTAATACAATTATTCAAACCTCATTTTCAATATTGAACCCTTTGTAAGCACTTAACTGACTGGTATGATAGTCATATGGTAGATTGATTATATGTATGATATGTGATGGAAAATCATGGAGATTATTTTTATAATGAGGTTTAAATTTGAGATTAAATATGAGTACCTTGAAAATATTTAAATGGGACTATCAAAATCCTTTGTGACCATTCACAAAGCATATACATTTAGAAAACAATGGAAACTTGCTAACATCACAAAATGGACTAGTCTGCAAACTTGAGGTGATTTCCTCACCAAATCAGCTTGAAACGTAAAAAAAATAATGGGAATAATTTTAATATGAGGTAAAAATAATTTTACATCAAAATAATCAACTTTTTTATACATAATTCTCTAAACCAACGTGAAACTCATGGAGTGTATAGATTACCAGGCAGATTTGCATAATCAACTTGTTAGCAATGGTTTATAAAGCACAATTGATAAATTTTCAAAATAATTATATGAAAATTAAGATATAAAATTTTAATATCATATCTCAATATAATTTTTCCTAAAACTTCATGAGTTATCCGTACCAAGTCTAAACCTACAAGTCACTTTTGCTTGCCAAAAAGGGTGAGAAGAGAGATGAATGATTTTGAGAAATAAATGGCACTTCAAATTCAATAAAATCATGTATATGAGTGTGGGAAATATTAATAGTCACATTTAAACCTTTTCCAAGAGTCACACTTCCCAAAGAGGCCATACAATTTCCATTTTCTTTTCTTTTCACTAGAAAACTACTTTTTCTTCTGCATAACCTGCAATATTTAATTTTTTAGTTACTTAAGACTTATAGGGACACATGGGTCATTAAATTAGATTTTTTAACCTTAAAATTTCCAAATAAAATTATAAAAAGTATTAAATGCACCTTTTTGACCTCAAAATGACTTAAAAATGATATAAGAACCAAAATAGCTAATGACTAAGGCTAGTACAACATCAAGTGACCTTAAATAACATGTGATACACCCCATGGAAATATATTAGATCTCATATAAACCTATAAAGCAATTTTTTACCTATAAGTTCCCTAATTTGACTACAAATTCAAATTTCGTCAACATAAAACTATAATCAAGAAGAAAAATGAGTTGATTGAGCTGATCTAATTACCTATATTTGAAGAATACCTATACAAAGAATAAATAGAGTTTATTATATTGAATATGTGTTAAAATTGCACATATAATGTTAGACTATATTGACAAGTTCAATCTAGTACTATAAAAATAAAAAATATATGATAAATGATAATAAATGAATGAATGAAAAAAAACCTATAGGGGTTAGATTCACATCAAGTTCACTAGAATGTATACAATGTAAAATGTAATGGGCCTATAAATCAATCCTATTTCAAATAATATAAATCACACTTACACTTTTGCTTATTGATATATTTAGAAATTTGGGGTCATGACCAATATAGATCTGCTAGACCTAACCAAGGGGTTTATTATCACAATAACATCAATCACTAAATATGGTTCTAAAGCCTCTAGTCAAACAACACCATATAATAACCCTAGATAGGTCCTATGTTTTCATATTCATAAAGTATATATAAAGTAAAGTAAAGTATAATCTAGTGCTCATCATAACCTATGGCATAAATTGGGGGTAATAAACATAAAAAGTAAGAATGCATAAAAGATATATAATTAAGCCAATGTATAGGAAATACTAATGCATGGGAGAGAATAATATAAGATAACAAAATCAAGTCTATCTACTTTAACAAAGGAGGAACAATGTTAGGAATATTCATCTTTGAAAACAAACCTACTAAGCCTCAATATATCCTTTAGCCAAGGTGGTTTGTAAGAGGTTATTGTTGTATGTAAGGATAACAAGGATAAGCTAGCTCTAGGATACACAACTTATCTATGCATCCAAAATATTTATCCATAATACAAGATCTGTATATCCAAGTGTAGTACTAAAACCCTAAGAAATTCTTATTAAGTAGAATGGTGGATAAGTAGATATGAAATATATGATATTTTTCTTCTTATCTTTCTTTTGAAATGGAAAAAAGGATGTGTATATATATTTGGATATAACCCTAAACCCTTCAAAAATTTTATTTGATAGAGTTGTCCTGATCGACTCTATTAGGAATATAAATAGTTGTGTCCAAACTAAGTCAGCCTAGGCCGACTTAGTCTTGTAACATGCTCAACTCTAAGAATAAAGATGATGCAGGCCAAATTTATCCTATAAAATTATAAACTCTCAAGAATTATAAATATAAATTTTAACACTTAAGTATGATTTTACATTTATACATTTTAAGTTATATTTTATATTTATACTTTCAGGATATTTGAGAGTGGTTTTATACCTCTAGGAGATATAATCTAAATTCTAGATTTTGGAGGGTCCTATTAGATTTCAAACTTATCCATATTTAGGATTCTAGGATTTCAATGATTCATTATAAGAGGAAAATGTATAGACACTCTAAATAAGTGAGACTAATGGTAAGAATGATATAAAGACACAAAAATCTTGTAAAGCACCGATGGTCTGTCAACTCCTTTCCTAGTGCACCATTTAAGGAGTGAACTCAGAGAGATTGAAACTAAATATGTTAATTTAAGAAATAAAGTGTTATTAAGTGGTAAATTTAATAAAAATATTGTGTGTATATGCTTTTGTACTATTTAAAAAAAAGAAAACACAAAATTTTCAACAAAATGACATTTTTCATGATGCACCATTGGTATAGATTAAACCAAGGTGACATTGTGGCATGATGTCAAATATAGAAAATATCTTAAAAAGATACATAAAATAACTATATAAAAAACTTAATTATTTACAAAATGATTTATATGGATAAAAAGTAAACTTATCAATATCTAAGACATATACATAAACAATCAATTCATATAACTGGTCATACCATATATACATCATGAACATATGCCAATTTAAATATAAATTTATTTTAGATATTTAGATAGGCAAGTTATGAAAAAAATTATAAAGTGGGTGAGAAACCCATGATTCCATCATTTATAAGTACTCGATATTGATTTTCCCTAAGTATCACTTAAGACACCAAGGAGACATTATGAATGATGACAATTAAATGGATGGAGGGAGTGAAGGATAAATGTGTTATTTAGTATGTGAGGGTTATGGACTTAGAAAGGTATTATTCGAATCTCTCAAAATTAAAATCCTCTTAAATAATAATCAAGAGAAATGACTAGGATAGTAAGTACATTTTCAAGAGACTTAGTTAGGAGGGGGTGGAGTTAGAATGGAATATTTTAATAACTCTTCAAACTTATTTTGCTCCTTCCCATAGTTAGATGATTATTTGATTTCCTTATTGATGCTTGATGATTCCCTTTGTATTTGGTACCTCATTTCACTTTGTACACTATGTAGAGACCAAAGCTAAAAGGTGGGTGGGGGTGGATTATGAATGGGATGTCATGGATGAAAGATGTGTTAAGAGTGGTTACAAGGGTACCCCTAAGTATTCAAGGTGATTTGTAGACATAGGTTTTTCACGAGCGACACCAAGAACTTAGTTTTCATAACTATGATTATCTAAGGGGCCAAAGGCTCTAGTTTTCACCATTAGATGATTTTTTTTAATTAAGATTACATATAATAGTGAACACAAATGAATTAGAATGATGTCAACTTAGGTATATAACCTTTTTATGTGCAATAATGTTGATTATTTCATCCAATTCCTTGACATCTTGAGTAACTAAATTATATGCCCCATATCCAAATTTGGCCACTATGATATAAGGTCCTAACTAGTTAGGATCAAATTTTCCCTTCTTTTCCATTTCTAAAATAGTATTCCTTTATTTTTATTTGAGGTCCAAATTTCCAATCTCAAAATCATGGGGTCAAACCTTATTGTTATATTGATTTTGTATCTTGTTTTGATATAATATTAGATGATATAAAACATGTTGACACTTTTCATACAAAAGTTCAAGTTCCTAAAATTGAGTAGTCCTATAAAGTACCATGATAATAATGCCTTTAAGTAAAATTAGTAATGATTGGAGCTCAACCTAAATTGTAAATATGGCCTTAGTGTCCAAGGTAAGAGAATATGGAGTAACACTAGTAGAATTATGAACATTGGTATAATATGAACATAGTGTAGGATAAAGCTAGAGATGCCAATTAATACAAACATCATTAATGATTTTCTTGATAATATTGAGACTTTTATTTGTCACTTCATCTTGACTATTACATTATGGGTAGTATGGTGTTGACATGTTGTGTTGGATGTGATACTTTTGACATAAGGACTTGACATCTTGGTTTTTGAAGGATGTGCCATTATTTGATATAATGAAGGTAATGAATCCATATTTGAAAATAATGTAATTAAGAATTAGTTTATAAATTTGTTTAATAGTGACATAAGTGAGTAGAATGGCCTCAACCCACTTGGTAAAGTACTCAATGGAATTACTAATAAACTTATGGCTATTAGATGATGTGACATTGATTTTGTCAATAAGGTTTAATCCATAGGTAGAAAATGCCATGTAATAAATATTGGATGTAGTTATTGAGATGGATCATGTATCAAATATCCATGCTTTTGATAGGATACATATTTTCTCACATATTAATAAGAAGCATGTTCTATTGTAGGTTATTAATACGAAATCTAGAGGAGTTTCTTGGATAGGACCATCCCACTAGAGTGGCCCCCAAAATTACCATCATGGACCTCATTTATTACCAAAATAGCTTCATGTGACTTAATAAATCTTAACAAAGTTTTTTTATATCCCTATTAATAGAGTGTGCTACCAAGAATAGTATAATAGGAAGTTTTTGGGATGAAATCCCTATGATGGTAATGATTAAGGTTGGTTGGAAGGATGTTATTATAGAGATAGGCATATATATCTTGATACTAAAAAGGATTGAGGTCTATGACATCACATACATGTTCTAATATGGGAGTTTGATGGGTCAGTGATAATATTTTTTTGACTAAGAAATGATTTTGACATATAATTGGAGTCATTTCAAATAATTATCTAATAATATCCATTGAATTTGTGGATTAATTATTCCCATAGGAATTTTTTCAAAGGATATTGACTAAAATTATGTTTTAAAAGCATCAACCATTTACTTGTATGGAAGTAGTTTATCATCATTATATAGAATTCATTGTTTACTTATTTAATTATGAGCTACATATCCTCATAAGCTTTAAGTTATTGTATATTCCATTGGGTAATCAATTGGATACATGTGACTAATGATTCATATTCTAAAACATTATTTATACATGGAAATGCAATGTTGAAATCTTTAGTAATGAAGTTTCCTTGAGGAGTGGTGATCAGGATGCCGACACCATAGCCATAATTAGTTAAGGAACCATTAAAATATAACTTCTAGGATGAATATTCATCAATTTATATGATTGAATCATCAATAAAAACTATTATTAATGGTGTTACATCAAGGAAAGGAGATTATGCTAAATGATCTACTAATACTTGACCTTTGATAGATTTTTAGTACACATATTAAATATCAAAATCAATTAGGATCATAATAAACTTGGCCATTCTACCAATAAAAACTATTTTAGAGAGTAAGTATTTAGGTGTATCAATTTTTTCAATGATATTAGCTTGATTATTGAGCATATAATGCCTAAATTGTATGGAAGCAAAGACAATTTTAGGCATGTTTTTTTCCATTGGAGAGTAATTAATCTCATAAGAGACAAAATTCCTACTAAGATAATATATAGCTATTTCTTTTCTATTTTCATTATGTTGTGCCAACAGATCTTATAGAGCATGTGGAGTAGATGAAATATAAAATAGCAAAGGATTTTCAAGTATATTATAGTGGTGCCAGTACTAGAGGTTTCAATAGATATTGTTTAAGATTATAAAATTCTATCTAACATTTTGGACTCTAATTAAACTTGGATCATTTATTTATAAGGTGAGTAAAGTTTTTACACTCATCTACCAACTGTGAAATAAATCACTATATGGCATGTAATTTTTCTTGTAGGTCACATAATTCCTTGAGGTTTTTGGGTGGAGGCATCTCAATGATTCTTTGAATATTTTTGGTTGACTTCAATGCCTCTATGATAAACAATAAATCCTAAGATTTTACTATATATTAATTTTAATACACTTCTTAGGATTCAACATGACTTTGTATTATTTTAATCTTTTAAATATTTTTATCAATATTATTGGATGGTTAGTTCTTGTTTTGGACTTTATGAAAATATCATCGACATAGTCTTCCACCATGTCATGCATCATATCATGGAAAATAATAGTCATGGCTCTTTGATAAGTGGCACCTACATTTTCAGTCCAAAGGGCATTACTTGATAATATAAAGTGTCCCATGGAGTAGTTAAGGTAATTTTGTGTTGATATTTTGGTAAAACTATGATATGATTATAAGTAGAGAATCCATCCACAAGAGAGATAATTTCATAACCAACTATAGAATCCATGATCATGTCTATGTTTTGGAGTGGAAATTCATCTTTGGTACATGCCTTTTTAATATCCTTGAAGTCAATGCAAATGTGAACTCCTCCATTTGGTTTTCCAACATGGACAATATTGGAAATCCATTAAGAGTAATCAATTGGATGGATGAATCTTGATTCCAATAGTTTTTGGATCTTTTATTTGATGAGTGATTCATGTTGGGGTGCATCTTGTGAAGCTTTTGTTTTGTGGTTTTGAAATTATAAATAAAAACTAAATGATTGACAACCAATTATAGGTCAAGACCTAGCTTTTTTGCATCATAATATCTTCTTTTTGTTCTACTATAAGACTTGACCCTAGTTTAACTATCTTGGGATCCTCCTTAGTAAAAATGTTGACTTGACAAGATTCTTATATCAAGGAGGAAGATTTATTTGGAAAATATGTAGAGAAGGTTAGTTATACTCTTTAGATATTTGGAAAATGTCCTAAAGTTATTCAAATAGCTGATCATATGCTTTATGCTATTTGATACTAAGTAAATCATGGGAGGAGATTTCAATAATTCATTTTGATTAAAAAGGTAATTCATTTAGATATTTTTTCTATTCAATCTAATTTAATGATTGGGATTGTTCTCCAAAATAGGAAGAATCATCCAAATTGATCCCGAACCCTTTCTTATGGTCACTGAATGACATATGGTCTTGAAATCCCATATATTCAACTATAGCTTCAAAAAATTTAAACATATATAGAGAAGGCTTATTAAGTTAATCCTAGTTAATGAGGTAAGGGTGTAGGAGTCCCAGGGTAATAGTATAGATGGAGGTTTTAGTGAAGAGGTTTGTGGTAGCAAGATAATCATAAATAATATGGATGGAACTTGTTTCAATGTATTTATCAATAAAATTCTCTTCAAAATCTAAATAAGTATCTGAGATAACCTCATAGGTGTCCTCACTAGGTGGTTTGTATCCTAAGAATATATTTCCCCTATGTCCAAGTGTCATAATTGGTTATAAAATCCCTTATTCATATAGGCTTAAACCTATACCTTTATAGTCCATATATTAAATTTTATTTATTGTGGTATAATCTTGATTCTAAAAACAAAAAACAAATCCTTCTATGGAAGACAAGGGGAAATAGGCAACATTAAATGTTTGGTATTCATACTCCCCACAACCTTTGAAATAATTTTGATGTGAGTTAGCTCAAATGGATATTGGGTTATTGGAAAATTATCAAGATGAATATAATTTTTAACCTTTAGATGATATGGAATACTCTTTTTACTTGGACAATGTAGGCCATGATCAATTTTTATTTTTAGACAATTGTGAAAGTATTGAGAACCTCCTAGAATAGTGACTTCCAATCTAAACTAAAAGAATTTTGGATATTGATGGAGAGTGGATGGAATGGATTGGATTTCATAAATCTATGGGATACCAAGGAGAATATTATACATTAATTTTAAATCTACTACATGGATTAATTTTTTATGAACCACAAGAACTATTGATATAGGGAGGTATATCATTCTAGCCAATTATCATTCATTATCATCATATACTTTATTTATAATTAGGTTTGGCCTAAGAGATGATTCTAATTATCCCAATTTTTTAATTAAATTTATATTATAAAAATTAACCATTTACCCTACATCTATAAGCATCCAAGGGATTTTTTAATTAGAAATAGATACTTATATGTATAGGGGGTAGTTATGATTAGGTCTAATGGGTGGCATGTCCTAAAGATGAAAAGTGATTTGTTATGTTTGGGATAAATGACCAACCAAAGCTTGAGACTTACTAGAATCAGTGTCTATAGTTACCTTATACTCATGAAGGTTTTTTTTAGGATATCATGATGGGCATATGAGGACTTGAGAAGATCTATAATAGATATTTAGGTGGGAATACTTTCAAGATATTGGCAATATCACATTTCCCTTTAGGAATTTTAGAGGTTTTCTTAGGGATATTGAACTTGATAGGAGTATTTTGATGTAGAACCTTTGGAGGCTCCCTTAGGAAAATAATTTTGCATCACTAAGTGGTGGAAGTACAATTAGAAGATACTCCTTTGATTTTAATAATTGGGCATCATGGGTCTTGGGGTTATTTAGATTTTTTAGCCTTAATATTAATCATGGATATATGGATATTTTATTGGTAATTAATATGATGGTAATTAATTTGATTTTATGAACTTTTGGCCTTGGTCTCATAGTGTACCTTTTTTTATTTGGATCATGTTTTGGGAAAGGATCCTAATAAATCTCCAATTGCTTATTTTTAGAAGAATATGTTTCTTCACCTTCTACTTCTATTTCTCATTTGTCAATTAGATCATGGATATAGTTTATTATATGCCTATATATTTTAGTATCATGACCCATGACATGATGGTTATGAAAAAATTCATTTTATCTAAACCAATTAGGTAGTTTTTTATTTTATTTAAGGGGATTCATTTATGCTAAGGTGATCATATTTGTAGTTATTAATTTTTTAAAAACATCTTCTATTAGTTCACCCAATTTTGTATAGTGTCATCTTTCAATGGTATCCTTAGGCTTTCCTCTTAGTACAATAAAATTATATGTGTTTTGTGTTTTGTGATTTGGATAATGAGGTAGATCCTTCAACTATTAACACATGTTTAGATTTAATAAATACATCTCCAACAACATTTTTATTTTTTATTAAAGAACTTAGGATTATCTGAAGGGGTATTATTTTGATGGTAATCATTATTGGAATATATTTTGATTATCCCTTTTTCAACAAGGACCTTTTCAATTTGAATATCCTTTTCCATAATTTCACAAAAGTTGAGGTACAATGCATTTTCAATTGATAGCCTAGCTCTGAAATAATATTGTTGATAAAGATGCCCAACTCCTTAGGAATCAAGTAAGGAAAGTGACTTGAGAGACTATGCCATATTTTTTGAAATGATGCTATAATTTTTCCATTTTGTTGTTTGGTTTTGTAAAGATATAACATAGTTATTTCATGATCCAAATTATAAGAGAAATGTTTTAAAATTTCTTATTCAAATCCATGAATGGTGTTATTGATCCTTTTGGTAATTACATGAACCATTATAATGTGTAGCCTAAAAAACATTGGGGAAATAATCTATGCATGTAGGTATCACTATATGAAACTTTGTGGAAAGTCATGAAGATGTTTTTGAAATTTTCACATGGATATCCATTGCATTTGTATTTATCAAACTTTTCATTTTTATACTTCTTTATATGAGCTTGGATATCTATGTTCTAAAGAGATTCCTTCATGACTTTCCATTCATGGGAAAAGGATGGATCTATTAATGGATTAGATGTAGATGGAATAGATTTGAGTTTGTTTAGATCCTAAAAGGTGGATGAAAAAATGATTTTAGGAGGATTTTTAGGCAAGGTGGACTTTGGTGGTTCAGAATTACGCTGAGAGGCCAATGAATTAACTTGTTGGGTTATTTGATTAAGATATTTGAGCATGTCCTATTTATAATTATTTTCAACTTGATTATTGAGAATATATTCTATTTGTTAGCTTTGATGTTAGTGGTATTAAAGGTTTCAAGTGTAAGGTGTTCTCCTTCATCTTATTCTTTAGTATCTACTAGTTCTTGATCATCATCTTCTTCTTCTTGGGAAATGGGAGGAGGATTATGATAAGTACTAGGGTGTGATGGTATTCAGATTAGATTTATTAGAAGATATGGATTAATTTTAGGATGCAATGTGGTTCCAATTTTAAGAAGATGTATTAATAGTTGTTATTGATTGTGTAATATATATAATATTAAAAAAAATCCCTTTGGTTTTATTAATCACCTTCTAGGGTGTGCATGTAACTCTAGTTTTCTTCATTATCAATAGGTCATTCATCCATATTTTGTAAAAGATAATTTATTTGTTTAGGTGTTTGTCCTATATTTACAATTTTTGATTGAGTATTGGATGAAATATTATTGGTTATTATGATATATGGATAGTATAAACTTTACTTTCAAAGGAATTGATTTATTATAAAAAAAGAATTAAGATTATAAAGAGAATTGATTAGATGTTAGATTTGAGCAAGATGTTTAAAAAACTAGAGCTAGTATGATGGGTTATTTATTAATGGGTATGGGTATGACCTTCATTGGTTCATATGACCTTATACATAAATACACTATCAAGGTATCAATGACTATTGGGTTTAAACCAATAGAATGATGGGAAATTTATTATTGCTAAATTTTAAATTAGAAAGATGATAACATAACATGTGATAATATAAAATATGATATAATGATGAGGTGATAGGAGGAAAAATTCTAATTTGAAGTTGATAGAGTGATAGATTCTAAAAATATGTCAATACAAGATGGTGAAAATATTTATGATTATAATGAAGGTTTAAGGATAGTATGTGGTAAGGGACTAGATATAATAACTTAAACAAATAATTTTCTCAAGATAGGTGGAAGATTTATGTGGCAAGAAATTTTAAAAAGATATCATGTATGGGTAAGGGGTAGTTTTAATGTGAAAATTTATAGTTTAATAGAGGAGGGTTACTAAGGCAAGCTTTATAGGTAAAATGAATGAGATGAATTTAGGTATAATAGTGGGATGATTGGTTATGAAAATGATTTTATAAGACAATTTTGGTTGTTTCAATAGGGATTGGTTTTTTTGTGTTATAGTCTTTTACAAATGGTATAAATATTAACAACACATAAAAAAATAAAGCAATCCAAAAACCTAATGATAGTGACTAACACTAGTGTACAGCTTAATACCCATCCCACTAAACATCTCGCTAAGAGTGGTACTATATTGGTCACCCAACCCTACCTCAAATTATTATCATGTTGATTGATCTTAGGGTATGATATTTTCCCTTGTCTTGGATGCCTATTGTAGCTGAGAGGTCTTATGTTAGGTTTACATAGGCTCACTAGAGGAGTCCCCTATATATGCTAGGTATGGTGGGGCCTAAGTCCATTAGGGTGTTGTATAACCATTTTGTGTATTTGATCCTAAACACCTCTATCTTTAAGAACCCTTTATGGTGAATTTTTATTTAGCATCTAATGACATCTATCCTTGGTATTTATATTGTATCAAAACATATACTATGGTCTTGTGTGTGGTGGTGAAATCTATGGTCATAAGTCCCCTAAGACTATGTAAAGTGAATGGGGATAAATTTCACGTCATGTTTCACCTTATAAATAAAAATATGAAGGTTTTAAAAAAATTATCCTCCAATAATCATCGCTAAGGACACAAGGAGGAGAGCTTACACAACCTTAGTCTTCAAGAAACAAATAGGCAACCAAAAGGATTAATTAATTGATTAATTAAGTGTGATTGATAATCAAGGAAAATAAGTACTATAATTATCTTAAAATAATTATTTTAATCACTTATTGGACCGATCCACCTACACATGAAAGATATTAGTATTTTGATTTAATTTGCCTTCAACCAATCATCTTAACAAGTAAACCAGTTAGTAGTTTTAATTTGTGAATTTTGAAGGGTAGAACCTTTGAAACAAGTTATTATTCAAAAATATATTTTTATAATAATAAACCCATGTTTTCATAGGCTAAATTCACTTTTTGTCCCTATAAATCATTGAAAACATCAATTATTAGTAGTGATTTTTTATAAAAATACATAATATTATACCTAAAGAAAATATATAGTCAGATCAACAAAGCCATTTCTCCACTCAACAAAACTACTGATTAAAATTATGGAAATTAACAACTTATTTAAACACCTTCATAAAACAAAAATAAATAGAATAAAAACAACACCATAACATGATAATAATAACCTTAACATAGTTAAAGTTGATTGGCTAGTTATTGAAATTTAAAAAAAACTCCAAAGTAAATTTAGATAAAAAAACTACTTCTATATATATGAAGCTTTGGCTTGGGTCAACAAAGCCACATTTTGTGATTTATGCTAATAGTGATTTTTTTTAAATGTACAAAACAAAATTATATTATGCATTGAAAACTAAGAATAAGTTTATAAATATAAATGAGTGATTTTATAACAACTAGGGTTAAATAGTAAGTAACAACTATATTGACATATATTATAATCCTTTTAGAAACTTTTACATAGCTAGAAGATAAAAATGCTTGTGAGAGTAACAAAATTATGTGTTGGGTCAACAAAACTACTAGATTTGAGACTATACTAGTAGCAGCTTTATACAACTAGTCTACAATAACTAATACAAAATTATGTCTCTATGTAACAAAATAACTTTTTATTCTATCAAAATTATTTATGTTGAATAAAATATATTATTGATTATGTAAATATATTTAATAAAATTAAAAAATTACAACTTTCAAAAATGAAATCATGTTTAAAGTTAACAATATCACTATTTTTAAAATGAGATATTAGAAGCTTTGTGATAATTTAAAATGAGTAACAAAATATAAGTATAATTTATTGTTAATAAATGTATTTAGAGATGAAATTTCAGCTACTAGTTTCAAAATTATGGCTATGCAAGCCAAAATTACTTGTGTTGTTTTAGGTGCAAATTTTCATGGAAAATTAAAGTTTGGGCCACCTATTCCTCTCCAATGGACACATACACACCTTTTGAATATAAAAAAAACTAAAAAATTAAGGTTTAAAAGGTATTTATCCCACTATGGTCACCAAATGTATTATGAGAAAAACTTGCAATTGAATTTCAAATGACACAAGCAATAACAAAGCATACAAATGACTAAACTTCAATAAAAAAAATCCTTTTCTAGCCTCAATATTGAGACAGGTAGAAAAAATAGGAGAAAATAAAATTTTAATAAAGGATTCCTACCATCATTTTCCCCAGTTTATCTCAAATAAACATGATGTGCTCCAAGACTATTTTGATAAGTTGATTACTTGATGTTGGAATGCTTGTAATTCGCTCAAGACTATGGTTGTAATGGATGTTTGGTTTATTATTTGGAAAACACAATATTACTTAAATTCTTATTTTTTTGTGTCCATTAATGGAGGTTTCATGGTTCAAATAGAGGGTGGTGGGTTGAAATGAAGGGTTGGATTTGAAATATAAGGGAAGTAAGATCAATGAGTCATAATTTTTAGGAATTTTAAATCCCCAAGTGCGTAAGGGTTATTAAATGTCTAAAGGAATTAAAATTTGATTTGGATAGGCCTATAAAATTGGTGTGTGGATCTAAGAGGTTTAGGTTTTTCTATTTTTGGTTAATGGGAGTTAATATAAATTAGGGAATATTTTAATGGAGGATTTATAGGAGTTAGATGGGAGTAGTTAATATTATTTGAGTTTAAAATTACAAAAGGATCATGGATGGATTAAAGGGATTAAGAAGGCTATAATGGGGTATTAATAATTAAATTTATAAATAGGTGAGAAATGTAAAGGTTATTAAGGTGTAGGAATCAAAAATGGGGTTAGACTATTGTCTAGGATAGGTTATGCTGTAAGAATAAAGGGATTATTAATTTAACTAATGGACAAGATAGGTAATGTAATAAGTGATTCTGGTCATAATTAGGTATTATTAGATGATGATTGGGCATAGAGGTAAGTGAGAATAAATGGGTGTATAAACCCTCAATAAATTAAAAACCTTTATTTTATATCAGATCCATATTTAATAAAGGTTCATAATTAATCTATTATCATAAGAAAAAATGGCTTCAATGAATATTCATGTTTTCAAAGGTGATAACTTTGAGTATTAGAGAGTTCAGTTAAAAATAATTATTTTGAGAAAAGGAGTTTGGGATAATGTTATCCATGGGTAAAAACCACCTAAATATTGGAATACCTTTACAAAAGATCATAAAATAACAAAAAATGATGAATAAAATAGAGATGCACAAGATTTATTATATATTCAAAGTGCCATAGACCCAAGCATATATATAATAATTTTAGGATCAAAGAATGCTCATTATGCTTGGAATACCTTGGAAAATTCATATCAAGGATATATTAATGTAAGAGAATAAAAAATAAAAACACTTAGAATTAATTTTTAGAATTTGATAATTTCATATTTTGGAGGAGTAGGAGATTATTACATAAGGGTAAATGATTTAGTGCATAGAATGAGGGTTTATGGAGAAACTATAAAAGATAGTGTTATAGTAATAATTTTTTTATATATTAAGACAAATATGGTTCCATATTTTGACCACTCTTGAATATTGAAAATACATGAAGACAATATGAGTTATTGAGTTCTCTTTTGTCTCATAAAGACAAGATGAGATGATATGTAGGAGATCTTAAACATGGTTAAGAACAAGTACTTGAAACCAAGGAAAAGGTTTCCAATACCAAAGATAAAAATAAAAAATAAGAATCAAGGGAGTTATAAAAACTTAAATTCAAAGGAAAAATCTGAATCTAACTTCACATGTAATATTAAGAAATACTTGTCATTACAAATAGGAAAAATGATTAAATATTACATGATAATAGTAGAAAAAAAGTCAAGTTAATCAAGAGAGGGAAGAGAATTATTTTCAAGATGAATAAAGTGAGTTTATAGATAAATTAATTTTTTTTCTCATGTTTTGTTGTAATGGATAATGGAAATAATATTTTTCTTTTCATTCATGTTTATCAAATCACATGACAAGTCAAAAAGATTATTTTAGTAAGTTAGATGATTTATTCAAAATCCAAGTGTAATTATGAGATGGAATGTCCCATTAATTTTTAAGTAAAGGTATTAATGAAAATTACAAAAATTAATTTTAAGGGTGATATAAATTATCCTAAGATTATTGATCATAATTTAATAGGTGATAGTGATGAAAATAAGGCATACAAGTTTTATAATCCTACTAGTAATTCATAGTTATTTTTAGGGTTTGTAACTTTGTATTAAATTAAGTGAATGATAATTATGATAATTTAGCTACATAATTAATATTTTAAGTGTTTCATACTCTTTAATATTATTTTTAGAGCTTACAAATTCCTACATGAGTTTCTAGTTTAACAAGAAAAAATACTAGTTCTTTGCAAGAGACAGTCAACCATATTCATCAACAACAAATAAGAACAATAATATTTTTAATCCTCATCCATAAACTAATATTTTGGATCATATTTATTATAGGATTATTAAAAGGATAAAACATTAGGAAAGTAACTTATTTTATTATTTTTATGAATAAAATACTATGTTTATATTATCATTTATGACTAGTAAACTAAGAAGTTCTATAAAAGTTAGTCAAACTAAAGAATGAGTTGATGATATGAAATATTATATGGATTAAATTAAAATTAATGATACATTAAATTTATTTCATAATTGTTTTAATAAATATGTCATTGTTACAAATTGGTTCTACAAGACCAAGGTTAAAAGTGATGGCATAATTGACAAGCTAAAAGCTAGATTAGTTACAAAAGGATTTACAAAAACATATGGAGATAAATATAAGGAAATTTATGCACATTTTTACTCTAAATTATGTAGAGGAAAACTTCAATCAACTCACACTTGTCTCTTATCTTTTACAACTTGTTCTTGTTTTAACAAAAACTCATAAACAAACTTATTACATACATAGTTCAAGGTTTCAATAATTTTTTATTGATCTGATGCTCATCCTCAAACTAATTTAATTCATATTTGGTTTTTTAACCAACTTTAATAACATCTCAATGCAACTCTCTCTTTATACCTTGTTTCTTCACTGTGACAAGCTTCCTTGTAGCCTTTTTTCACTAATTTCATTTGTACAAATGAGTATAGATTGGTTTTGAGAAAATAATTTTATTTTATAACAACCTATATTTAATTCCCTCTCTCCATTAATTTCATTTACTCAAATCCACTCATAGGTGCCATTTTTAATCAATATCTAGGCCTAATTAGTCTTCTTTAGCCTTATTTTAGACATAGTCTACTAAATCTATACTTATATATTTTTTAAAAGTTTAAAAATATAAAAATACATTAGACCACATAAAATTTAAAATAATACCAATTTTTTGGAGCTTTTGGCCAATGGAATTACTCTTTATATCAAATTTGGTTTTTAAACCCTAAATCAGGGTCTGCACAGACTCTATCTACTTGAGAGAAGAAAATTCAATGCATAAGGTTTTTAAAAAGTTCATGATGATTTAAAAAGTATTTTTAATATATATAAACCTTTATTTATGTATTTTTTTCCTCCTTCTCACATCAGTGACCCATTTCTACCAGTTTTTGAGTTGGAATGTGTGCATAGTGTTATAGTCATAGGGTATATATTAGTTTTTACACACATAAGAATATAAAATACTTCATTAATGTATAATAAAATTTAATATAATTAAATTAAAATCCTTAACATTTCATATAATCAATAAAATCAATGTTCCATAGAGACTTTCTTTAGAGACAGTGTGTACTCCGTCATCTCTAGCATAGATTACAAGAAATACAAAGATTGTAACATTTTATTCAAACATGAGAAATTATTATTGAGTTTTATTAGATATTTTATCATATAATATAAATATATATATGTATATTAATCATCATTATTTATATTTTAAATATACTAAAACATTCTTGAGTTTTTTTGAATAGTGAACACTAGTTAAAACAGGGTATGTATCTTCATGCTTCCAAATTAATGTGTCCTTCCTTATTTCATTGAATTTGGTAATCATAAAAATTATAAATCAATTATAAAACTATATCCAACATAAAATTTACTACTTTATATGTTCCCTATAATTAATTCAATGTTTCATGTACTCCTTTAAAAATGTGGAAAGACTCAACACTGTTATAACTCCTAACACACCTATATGAAAGACTCCTTATATGAATAATTATGTGATTAATTTATTTAATGAGGTAATTTACCCCATATAGAGTCCAACCAAAAAAAATACCTCATTTAAGTTCTCTTAAACATGATTAAAGACTCTAAAACTTGATAAGAAATTTGAAAATTCAAATTTGTAGAATTGATGGGAAAATGCCAATTTTAATTGCTAACCTCCTTAAGCATACTTAGACACTTGTAAAATATTCAAAAGTGTATTATAAGGCTAATAAATACATTATAACAATAAATAAATCCTATATGACCCCTATATAATTGATAATTCAAAAATTGAACAAACAAAAACAAGACTAACATCATCCTTAAAAGGATTCTCCTACATCATACTACTGAGGTGCAAAAGAAAATTTACATAAAATTTTAGATAGATTGTATTAAATTTATCCTCAACACATATCTCTCTTGTTCACTCCATCTATTCAACTTCATACTTCTGGATCCTAAGGCCTATGAGTGGAACATAGACCTCCTTATTGTTTGACTAATGCCACATTACCTCATTTGAGGTTAGCCTTATGTATATTTCTCTCCAAGTTGGTTGCTATCAAGTTCTCCTTGTCATCCTTTCTCAAAATACCTACACATTAAATAAAAAAGTTAAATAATACAACTTATTTCTTATTTTCTTGAAGTTCACGTTATTATACTCCAATTTTTTATTGCCTTTGGACTATAGTTGCTACCTCTTGCATTTTTTATTGGTGTTTCATATTCTCAACTACAGTACCATCCAATTATTTAATTGATTCCTTTATATTTATCTACTATTTATTCATCACTTGAATAATTACATTATTTTTCCCACTTGTCAAATTACTAGTCATCTCACCTTTCATGGAAAACTCTCTTAAAACAAAAACCTATTATCACTTGGATATGCACCCTTTTAGAAGATGAAAATCTCTCCTCATCCAAGTGTCATAATTGAATCACCTCTAGGCTTGTGGGTAGACTAAATAATGAGGTGAGTCTCTAGATTGGGATAGTTCCCTTGATTTACCACTTTGGATTTTAACTAATAATAGCTTTTGGGGGTGAAAAGGGAGAGAGAAAAATGAAAAAAAACTAAACTAAGGGAGGTGATACACCAAATTTATTGATTAAATATAACCGTATGCATATTACACCTGAAATCAAAGGATAAACTAAGCATACACTTCTCCAATCTTCATATTCTCACATCAATGTTACATTGTGGGGTCATAGATGAATGCAAAAAGCTATGAGGACTAGAAAAGAGGCCTTGAATGTAACTGATGAAAATAATAACTCACTTCAATTTTTACATATCCTAAAACACTTCACATGACTTGCAAGAAGAAGCTTCAAATAGGTGAGAGAATAAGGCACAGTGCTAAGGAATCCATAGTTTTCACTAATCAAAATCCAACATTTAAGTAAAAACACTATTAATAGTAATGTAAGAGGTAACACTTAGTCATTTTATTGATAAAAAGGTATAAAAATGAGCAAGGATTCACCATACTTAGGTGGAACATCTAATATAATGGCCAAAATGGCTAGTTCTTAAAGAACTTGAGAGAGAAAAGATAAGAGAATTCTAAGGATCATAAAGACACTTGTCAAGCTAATATAATTATTTAATTGTGTATGTGATAAGGATATGAGATGAACCATGCAAGGTCTGAGATTTCAATTGTCAATTTAAGACATAAACTTCATGAAAAATGGCATAAAACTCCTTATTTTGTACATAAAAACTACCTTCATGATTGCCTTTATTTAAATGTCTTATAACAAATGAGGACCAAGTATGATGATTATAATGTATGGTAGGGAGATAATAAATTCCTCTTTATGAATTGGTTGTATACTTGGTCTTATATAAACAAATGGAAAGGAACCATCATCATCTATAGTCCAAAAAGAACTCCTTTCATGTAACCTACACATTTTTCATCAAATTTAGCTTTAATTGATCATGAAAATCCATTTAAGGGAGTTTATTACACCTATAAAGACCCTATATGTCCTTATAAGCATTAGGGTCACCTTAAATTTATCTCACTTAAATTTTCCCATCTTCTTCAATAACTTGTCTACTAGTCTAGTTTTGACTGGCTGAGTTAAAGGAGTTCGTTAGGTAACTTAGAGGTTATTTAAAGGAATTATAGTGATGTGGGGAGTTATATTAAGTATTAATCTTTCCATCCATATTATTTTCATCTCTTGAAACCTCTTACAACCTAAAAAACACATAAAATAGTGAGAAAAAACCTATTTTTATCCCATCTATACAATTTCGTACAATCAAAAGGCATGGCAAGTAGCTTGACTAAGTCCTTAAAAACATCAAATAATTTTTATATTCAAATTTGTCCATTTTTATAGCTTTCCAATATCATTTCTCTAATCAAGTCTTTCAAAGGGTTTTGTAAGGGTTTATGAGCAGTTTTGGGTCTTAAGCTTTGTTCATAAAGCTTACACATTAAAATTTTAAAAAAATGACACAAAATTGGTGTTTAGGTACCCTAATAACATCTCCAAATTCCTTTTACTACCATGAAAAACCTCCAAGGATATATGAGCATCATAACTTGACCTATCATTCTCTTTTCATATTTTCTTGCATGTCTAAATGGGTTTAAGATCCAAAATTTGGCTTATTGGTGTTTTCTCTACCCTAAAATAGTTTATTCACCTCTTTATTAACCCTATAAACATACTATAATAGTTATACGTGCTCATTTAATGCTAAAAGTGAAGGTGGTTATGCTTTTGAGGTCTATGCCAAAACCTTGCCCTCAAGCAAGTCTACAACTTATAACTCAAAGTGACTTCTGCTAATTCTCTTTACCTAAAAAATGTTTAAAAAATTATATATAAATATAATACACATGTTTAAATCCACTATAAATATACTCTCATGCTAAAATTGAAAGAGACTTCTTGTTTGGCCTCAAGGCATACCCTTGCCTTAATAGGTCTGCCTGCAAGCTTAGGAGCAGGGGGAAATTTATTGTTTTTCACCCTCAAATTCTTGGTATTTAATTTTTATATAGGTTTTTATAAATTCATAATGCATTCCTAAAGTGTTTATATGGTTATTATCAATCTCTTTTCCCATTTTGACCTCAAAAGCTTGTTTTAACAAACCTTGATTTTTTTTGACTAGTTGACCTCTGAGACAAAATAATGAGGTGTTACCTTTTTCTCTAAGGAAAAATGAAGGTTTTTAAAGTTTTTAAAGGTAATAATTATTATATTTACCAAATTTCAAGTTCATTATTCCTCATTTAGGTACCTAACCAACTCAAATTGTCTAAAAAAGGGCCTTTAAAAACACTGTCTTCTTCCATTTTCCCCCCTTCTTAAGAATGGCCTCTCAATGACAAATCCAAGATATTTATATATATTAAACATGTTAAAAACCTAAAATTCATGTTAAATAAACTTTTTAATCCATCCAATTACCTCTCTCTTTTAGATTCCTCACATTCATCAATTGAACAAGGAGGTTTTTTAGCCTTTTATATAGATTGTTACCCATTTGCTAAGTAGGGAAGATACATGAGCACTTTATCAAGGTATTGGGCATGTTAGGATACCTATTTTAACATAATGAATATTTTTTTAGGCATTTAAGCCTTATTTTCACCTCTAGATAGTCCATCTTTCACTTACCTTTGTTATCTTGAACCCTGTTGTGACTATGTACAGAGTCTTGGGACCCTATGTAAGCCTTGTTTTCCTTTTGGGAGAGTTTCATGACACCATTTATATTAATATTAAGGTTATCACTCAATAATATATCAATATTAAGTTCCAATTAACCCTACTAATTTACCTTATTCCCAAAAACTAAGTCCTTATTGACTGGACTGAGACACTTTCTTAGGGTCTATTATAGGTGGTTAATTTGCACATTACTTAGAGCTTAGATTCTGATTTGGAAGGCTCATTGAATATAATTTGGATTCATACTATAATTTTAACCCATGTTCCTTCTTGACAACATTCAAAACACCATATTTCATAAACCTTTAGATCATTATTTAGGTTTAGGTGTTCTACCCATAAGCTCTACCTATAAGTGAATATAGGTGTCTTATGCATTTGGTCATGGTGTTCATAAGCTCCTTGAAACACCTTCTGAGATCACACAATGTGTATTTCATTTGGAACTTACTTATATGTTCCATTGGAACTCAAATAGTACCTTTCCTTGACTGACACATTTTTCCTTTTGAGACTTTATTGTAGGTCATCATTTTCCATGCTTGAGGGGTACCTGTAGGTGGTCATAGGGGTGGTAAGACCCTAACTTAATCCAATCTTGATGAATTTAATTAATTTTACCTTAGATCATCATTTGAAACATAATATTCATGAGGTTTTGTACATTATTTCTCTCTAGGGTGTCAAATACCACTTGCATCTTCAAACTTGTAGATATCATTGAAGGAATTTAGTGTGTTTTTAGGCAACTTTGAGGTTTGAAACAACCTTCTTCCACTTTTTTTTTATCTCCATTATTGGCATATCTCTAGTCCATAATAGAGGTAATTAGTTTCACCAATTTAGGTATTCCAAAGGTCACTTCAACCATGCCATAATATATCTACAAAACCCTTTAGTTCTTTATTTTGTTGGTTTAGGGAAAATAGGCCTGTATTAGTCTTAAACTTGTAGTGATTTGTTTGACCAAGGTTTAACTCCCATATACCCAACCTAGGCTTCAAATGAGGTTTTTAATGATCCTTTAAACTGAATATGGCTTTATTCAAGGTCTATACACTTATTTCATCACCTCACAAAGGTCATTTAGCCCTCTGTTGTGTCACCTAGATGTAGTGATTTTTAGTATATAGGTAGTAGGTCTAAGTTTAGACAATGAGCAGGAAACATGTTAGTGATCAATTCAAAACCTTTACCAAGTGTTATAATGGACTCATATAAATATTAATATGTTAAAAAATCTCCCAAATTCTCCATCTCAACATGACATCATCCAAGAAACTCATGTGGGTGTGAATGAACTGTGTACAAGTAATGACTATGGAATATAGAAACAAAGGTATGTAAAATGACTTATGGGCACTAAAACTCATTAAAAACCTATAAATTATTTAGTTTTCACCAATAATACCTTTAAATAAGCTTGAACACATATTTTACAATGTGAAACCACTTGTACATATCTAGAATAAGGTAGGCAACAATTTCTCATGACTGGTCTAGCATGGTGGAGACATGGGTTTTGATCAAACTATGGGGATGTGAGAAAAAAACCTATAATGAGGTGAAAATAATGTAATTGAATCATGTAGGACACCATTTTCCATTCATATGAAGCCTTTTCATGCAATTCAAACTTATGCAAGTGGGGAAATGATTAAAACTACTCATGGAGGTTCCCTTTTACAAAGTGAGCTATGAGACTAATAAAATCAAATTGGAAATTAAAATAATAATGATAAAAATTATAAGATAAATATAATATTCTTTGGAACCAAACTCAAAAAGTGAATTGTATGAATTCTCCAAACATGAGCAAAACCTATAGGGTACATGGATGAGCAGGCAAATTTGAATAGTCAACTTCAAATGGATATTTTATAAATCATATATGATAATTATTAAATATTATTATATTTAAATTAATTTATTTTAGTTTAAAATAACCTTCCAAAACTACTCTACCTGAAACTCTTTGTGCTGATTGTACCAAGTATAAACCTGCAAGTCACTTTTATGTGTCTAGAAAAGTGAAAATGAAGAAAAATAGTTTTGACAAATAAATGACATCTCCATATCAATAAAAATGTGGAAATTATCTTGTGAAATCTTAATATTCACATTTTAACCTTTTTGAAGTGTCACACTTCCCAAAAAGGCTATACAAGTGCCCATTTCTCCTTTTTCTTTAAGAAAACTAACTTTTATTCTACATAACCTACCATATTTCATTATTTTCAATTAATTAAGAATTATAAGGATACATGGGACATTAAATCACATTTTTAAACCTTAAAATTTCTCAATAAACTCATACAAAGCATTAAATACTCAATTTTAATCTTTAAAATGACCCAAAATGATGAATAAACTTAAAAACTAATTAACCAAAGATAATATAAAATTAATTGACATTAATTAACATATTAAAAACCTCATGAAAATATATTATACCCCATAAAATACATAAAACTCAATTTTTTACCTAGGGGTGCCCCAATTTGACCTACAAGTCAAATTTGGTCAACAAATTGGTGACTCATAGGGGTAGTATACCTAGTATACTAACTAAATAAATAGCCTTATTAGTCCATTTTTATTGTGGATTCATATAAGGATTGAGACAAATAATAAAAACATTGACCATTTACCACAAACCCTTTGATCAAGACAAGACACAAATGACTACCTCAACCACACAAAGCAAAGGACACACACAACAAAGAAAACAAACACACGAGACACACACATGTGCTCTAAGAATTTAGGGGAAATGGAATAAAAATATTATGTACAACTAAAAATCACTCATACTTTATTCCTAGATCAAAGGATAAGTTTGAAGCATCACCTTCTTCATGAGATGGAACATGGTGCAAATAATGCTTCTCCTTGGATTGGATGTTTTGTGGATCAAACTTGTTCTTTGGTAATTCAATTGTCATAATCTCAAGTAAACCATATTAAAATAAGTCTACCATGTAAAATTATTCCTCTTGCATCCAAAAATATTCAACCTTCTCATATGAATCTTTAATTGTAACCTCAAATGTTGATTTAACAAGGCATACCTTTTTATCTTCCATAGTGCTTTCCACAAGATTGGGCTTCCTCTCAGCTGCAAGCTCTTCTAGATAATCAAGGAGATTTTAAAACTATATCTAATATTTATCATTATCTTTCATGTAAACTTATTTTTTCACTTTGTCATACACTTGACCTTCAACTTGGAAAAGCTCTTCAATTTCTTGAAGTAACTCCATTTACAGCAACCAATCATCCTTGTCCTCTTTATCATCTAGAATCACTACCTCTTCCATATTCTCTTCTTGATGTATTATTTCATAAATATGGTGTTCTTCAACCTCCATTTAATTATCAATTGGCTTCAAGATAACTATTTTTTGACTAGCAAAAAGAGCTCCATCTTTATTTTTGATTACACACTTAATCTCATGTTCATTAGACTCATCAACAAGATTGGGTTTATCATTAGCTATGAAAATTTTTAGAGAATAAGAAACTTTAACAAAATCATCAAAGTACTTGCATATTTAATTGAAATTATTCCATATATCTTCTTCCTAATGATCATCTTCAAGAGATATTTCCTCTATCTTGGTCTCATGAGTCTCATCTAGGACTGCCACTTCTTAAGGGATGACTTGAATTTCATTATTGATAGTACATTCAACTTAATGTTTAAGATGATAATATAAAACCTTTGGATTGGATGTATATTATTATTCAAGGGATACAAGATCTTCCATCTCCTTCTCCTTCATGGTGATGCCAAGACTTGGCATCTTGAAATCATGTGACCTAGCATAGTGAGGTTGCCAAGGAGGTAGGTTTTCTTCAAGAAAGAGTTCTCTTTATTTATCAACCATATGATCCTCATTTGTTTCCCATACCATAGTTACATCAAGGAAAAGAGTTATGGGGTGAGGAAAATATGAGTTACTTGGTGGAGGTGGCACATAGAACTCAAAATCAGCTTGAGGGTGAAGTTTATGAGATTCTCCATGGACACACATCCCTTCAAATATAGAGACACTAGTTAGTGGATTTTAATTTTTTTCACCAAGGTAAGATTATATGGTGATTTATTACTAATAATAACTCATGAGATCCTCTTGATCAACCATGAATTTAATTTTTTCTTATTTACTTACTTCTCTCAAAATAGGTTCTTCCTTGAAAAGGGATGATGTGAAAGGTTGATGGATAGGCTCATGAGTTTGAGGTGAAGGAGTTGGAGATGGAGTGTGGGATGAAAGAGAATTATTATGAATGGATTTGGAAAATATGAAATCACTAGTGAGCTCATATGGATGTGAATATTTGGGTTGATTAGAAAGAGTATCATCTACATAAGTAGGAGCTTCACTTTGCCAATGATATCATTGTATATAATCCATGAAAATATTTGGTGTAAAATACTCATAGGAATTATATTGAGGTTGATATGCATCATAATATGAATGAAAAGTCTCATATTGAGGTTTATAAATAAGTGTTTATTGGTAGCCATTTTCATATGATTTTCCAACAACATGGTCTCCACATAGATATGGATATAAGGACTATGGGACTGATATGGCTCATAGGGTTGTTGAGGGGCAAAGTGTGGCTCATAGAAAGAATGATTATAGGATTGATAAAATTCATGAAAAGGATGATTATAGTCACACCAAGGCTCATTAATAACTTATTCACATTGATGGGGAATGACACAAGCTTTGAAGGTTTCACCAACTTGTAGGGAACAAATCTCAAAACCAATGTTTGCCATGAAACTTCATTAGGATGCAAGGACACAAGGAATGGTTATCAAAAATATTCAAAAGGAATACCTAGGATACTTGAATAGATGATATATATTTATATTTTCCATTGATTCTTAGATAAATGACTCCAAAGGATGATGTGTTGAAGGACAACACCAAAATCCTCCAACTCTTGGAACAAGAGTCCCGCTAGGTATGTTAAAAATTGTTGTCACTTGAATTTTCACCTTTGAGGAGATGTAAATCTCTCCTCATCCAATTGGAATAATTTAATCACCTCTAGGCTTGTGGGTAGCCTAAGGAATGAGATGAATCTCTAGATAGGGATAACTCCCTTGATGTACCACTTTGAATTGAAACTGCTACTAAACTTGGGGGATGAAAAGGGAGAAGGATAACTGAACATAAACTAATATAATGGAGGTGATACACCAAATAACATTATTAAATCCAAACATATGCATATTCCACTTTAAATCAAATGAAAAATTAAACATACACTTCTCCAATCTTCATGTTCTCAAATTAATACTACATTGTGAGGTTATGGATGAATGTGCAAAACAAGGAGGACTAGACAAGAGGCCTATGAGGGTAGTAATTAATATACTAACTCACTTACCATGAACATATATTGAAACACCTCACATGACTTGAAAGGCTAAAAATAGGTGAAATAATGGATCAACATGCTAAGGAATCCATAGTTTTCACTAAGCAATATTCATCATCTAATTGAACACACTAAGAACAATCATAGAGGAGGTAACAAGAAGTTTTCTTATTGATCAAAAGGTATACATTTGAGTAGGTATTAAAAATATTTATATGGATAATTTTGATCAATAATACAACTAATTTTTACCTCCTCTATGACTGTTCTTAATGTGTTTAATTGGATGATGAATCTTGCTTAGTGAAAACTATGGATTCCTTAGCATGTTGTTCCATTATTTTACCTATTTATAGCCTCTTCTTGTAGGGTATGTGAAGTGTTTCAAGATATTTTCATGGTAAGTGAGTTATTATATTCATTAATTCCCTTGTAGGCCTCTTTTCTATTCCTCTTAGCTTCGTACATTCATCCATAACCTCACAATGTAGTATTGATGTGAGAAGATGAAGATTGGAGAAGTGTATATTTAGTTTTTCCTTTGATTCAAGTATAATATTCATATGGTCAGATGTCATCATGTTATTTGGTGTATCACCTCCTTTATATTAGTTTACATTTATTTATCCTTCTCCCTTTTCATCCCCCAAGTTTAGTAGTAGTTTCAAATCAAAGTGGTATATCAAGGGAGCTATCCCTATCTAGAGATTCACTTCATTCCTTAGGCTACCCACAAGCCTAGAGGTGATTCCATTTTGCTACTTGGATGAGGAGAGATTTTCATCTCCTAAAAGGGTGTAAGTCCAAGTGACAACATAACCTTCTTAACAAATTTTTCTAGATATTCCATGCTTTTTATCAAGGACAATTGATAAGACAAGTATGAAAACAACCCTTCCAAGTGTTTTTTTTTGTAACTCATCATGTTGGGATAACTATAACAACTCTTTATTGTTTGTAATTAACACCTTAAATTTCTTATCAATTACTGCTTCCTCTTCTCTCATTTCTATAGAAAATTTTACTCCACTTTATTCCTCTTGACACTTTTTCTCAATGGACCCTTCATTGGCTTCATTGTTGAAACTGGTTACTTGTGGAAAATACTCCTCACCAAACATCATCATACTACTTTATTCCTTTTTCCATGCTTGACCATCCTTCAATGGAGTTAGTGTATGATTGATTCCATCCTTATAAATGGTATATTTATTAGATCTAACATCATGCATATATCTTCTATCATACTACCATGGTCTACCAAAGATGATATGGCACACATAAATAGGAATAACATCACACAAAATTCTATCCTTACACCCACCAATCTACAAGTCTACATGGCATTGATTACTAACTTGAATTTGATGATAGTTTTTAATCCAAGATATTTTGTATGGATTTTGATGCTCTTTTATTTCTAATCCTAGATTATTTACCATCATGGAAGATACAATATTATCCATGCTACCATTATCAACTATAAACTTACAACATTTACCTTTAATTTTGCACATGGTTTTTAATAATGTATTCCATTGTGGTGGCTCTTTCTCTTCATGTATTTTATTCAAAATAACTCTCCCCATCAAAAAAATCTCTCCTATGTTAGGTTATTTTATGTAGTTTGGTAATGAATCCACACTTTCCTCTTCTTGTTTAACCACTTGATTCCTAATTTCACTCCAAGAGCTACCCATTTGAATGTCTTCTAGACACTAATATGATCTATGTCCTACAAAATTATTACATTTAAATCACTTTTTAGTAAACCCATTGTAGACTGTTCCTCTATTAAATGATCTTCCACCTCTCAATCCATAACCATCTCTACTAGATTGACTTGAACTTTCATAACTACTGCCAACTTCTTTACTATGAATTTGCCACTAATTTTTATTCCCTTAATGTCTTCTTCCTTCTTGTTTATCTATACCTCTATAGCTCCTTCCTTTAACTCTATTTTTTTAAATTTGAATTCTAGAAAACTTTTTCTCTACCTTCAATGTAGCTTGATAGGCCTCCTCTACTATTCTTGGTGATAAAATATTGATCTCATCTTGAATACTAAACTTTAGTCTATTGATGTACCTATCAAATTTTTCTACATCCTCCTCTATGTGTCTTGATTTGATAGTTAGTTTGTAGAATTCATCTATGTAATCTTTAAATATCATACCCTTTTGTATTAGATTTTGTATCCTCCTAAACAAGTTGGTTTTATAATAGTTAGGCATGAATTTTCATTTCATCTTAACCATCATTATGTCCTATGACCTTATCTTTTCCTTACCCATTCTTCTTCTTTCTTCTTGTATTCCATCCCACCATAAGGATGCATTACCCTTTAACCTTGTCATTTAAAACTTCATCTTCTTTTCCTCATTAACCTCTTCATAATCAAAGTACTTATCCATTATTGTGATCCAATTAATCAGCTCTTCTACACTGAGACTGCCCTCATACATTGACACTTTCGACTTAGGATTTGATGTCACTCCTATCACTACTCTGATAAACCTTTCTTCCACTCTAAGTTATTCTCATTATTATATAGATTATAATTTATTAAATTCATCTTCTCCTTCAATTATATCACCTCTATTCATCTCTCTCCTCTGAGCCAACTCCATGGCTTGTAACCTTGCTTGTAAGTTCCTCACCTCAACTACCAATGCATCCATTGCCTATAACCTTCTTTGGAATATTGTTGCTTCATATCATATATATTTCATGTGTCATTAATAACTTCCCAATATCTCATAAGCTTTGATACCAAATTATGTAGAGGAAAACTTCAATCAACTCATACTTGTCTCTTGTCTTTTACAACTTGTTCTTGTTTTGATAAAAACTCATAAAAAATATTATTTCATACATATTTCAAGGTTTAAATATATTTTTAGTGATATTATTATTATCATCACACTAATTTAATTCTTCTTTAGTTTCTTAACCAACCCACATCACCTATCAATGTAACTCTTTCTTCATACATTGCTTCTTCACTATGATAGGCTTCCTTGTAGCCTTTTTTCACTAATTTCATTTGTACAGATGGGTATATATTGGTTTTGAGAAAATAAGGGTATTTTATTAAAAAAAAAAATTAATAACCTCTCTCCAAGATTTTCCTTGACTTAAATCCACTCACAGTTTCCCTTTTCAATCAATATCTAGGCCTGATTAGGCTTCTTTAGCCTTGTTTTAGACACAGTCTACCAAATCCATACTTATATATTTTTTTAAAGTTTAAAACTATAAAAATAAATTATGCCACATAAAATTTAAACCAATACCAATTTTTTATAGTTTTTTCCTAGTGGAATTACTCTCTATATCAATTTTGGTTTCTAAACCCTAGCTTAAGGTCTACACATTTTATCTACCTGAGAAAAGAAAATTCAATGAAAAAGGATTTGAAAAAGGTTTTAAACTTCCTTGATGATTGTAAAAAGTTTTTTTAATCCATATACATCTTTCTTTATGTATTTGTTTCCTCCTTATTACCTCAGTGACCCATTTCTACTAATTTTTGAGTTGGACTACGTGCATAGTGTTACAATCATAGGTTATATATTGGTTCTTACACACATAAGCATAGAAATGACTTAAGAAATGTATAATTAACTTTAATATAATTGAATTAAAATAATTACTAGTGCATATAATCAATCAAATCAATGTTCCACATGGACTTTCTTTAGATACAGTGTGTACTCAGTCATATCTAGCACAGATTATAAGAAATATAGGGGTTGTAACATTTTCTTAAAAAATGAGAACTTATTATTGATTTTTATTGTATTTTTTATCCTAAAGGATAAATATATATGTATATTAAGTATCAATCAATTTATTGAGAGGTTACCTACACCAAAATACATTCTCAGGTTTTCTTGAATAATGAATACTAGTTAAAATAGGGTTTGTATCTTCATGTTTAAAAATTAAGGTGTACTTCCTTATTTCATTGTAGTTGGAAATCATAAAAATTTTAAATACATCCCAAATTATCTCCAACAAAACATTTACCATTTTATAATGTCCCCTTAACTACTTTAACATTTCTTGGACTCCTTTAAGAATGTTGAAAGACTAAAAAATGTCCTAACTCCTAACACACATATATGAAAGACTCCTTATATGAATCATTATGTGATTAATTTATTTAATGAGTTAATTTTTACTCCTTATATAATATAACTAAAAAAACTACCTCATTTAAGTCATCTTAGACATGATTAAAGACTCCAAACTTGATAAGAAATTTGAAAATTCAAATTTGTAGAATTGGTGAGAAAATGCCAATTTCAATTGCTAACCTCCATAATCATACTATACTCATGTAAAATATTAAAAAATGTATTATAATAATAATAAATCCATTATAACAATCTAATCAATCTTATATGACCCCTAGACAACTGAGCATTCTAAAATTGAACAAACAAAAATAAGACTTAGCATTATCCTTAGAAGGATGTTCTACATCAATAAATATTATATAATAATAATTTTTGTTTTATACACTCATAAAGTATGGAAAATTAATAAAATTTATTTCAAAATTTCATTCACAAATGGATTGATTGAGTAAGAATTACATGTGGTGTAGCTACAAGGTTTTGAGGTAAAGGGTAGAGAATTTGGGGTATATAAGTTGAATAAAGATATTTATGGGTTGAATAAATATCCAATAGATCGGTACTCAATAATTAATATATTTTTATTGTATAAATAATTTTTAATACTTAAAATTAACCAACTCTTTGCATACAAGCATCTAGTTCTAATGTTATATATGTTTGTCTATATGTAATTGACTTGATCTTTATAGGTAACTCTATGGATATGTTGAATAAATTCACGAAAGATATAAAATAATGATTTGAGATTAATTATATTTTAATTATTAATTTATTTATTTCCATGTAATTCCATCAAAATAAAAATGAAGTATTCATTTATCAAGATAAGTATGCCCATGACATGTTAAAAAGGTACAGTCTTCAAGATTTGAATCACACAAACATTCTAATTGAAAGTAGAGAAATTTTTAAAAGGTAGGATGTGGGTAATTAATCTGATAAAAATATATTTATAATAATTATTATATTTTTTATTTATCTCAATATGACAATACTTGATATTAGTTATGAGGTTACACCAGTTTCTAGATTTATGGGTAAATCATCACTCAAGAATCTACAAACAATGAAGATAATTTTAAGATATGTAAGAGGTAATTATAATAATTGTATTTATTTTATACCAAAAATTTATTTATGTCTCATTGGATACATATATTTTTATTTGGTAGGATCTCTCGATGACAAGAGGTCAACTTTAAATTATTTATTCACACTAAGAAATGGGTTGGTTTCTTGGTCTTCAAAAAAATAGGATATAGTTTATTTATACTCTATTGAAGATATATATACTACCATTAAATAAAATTTAAAAAAATTGATATGGTTTATATTTATTAATAATATTCATGCAATACTTAAGGATATGATAGGCATTTTATCTATTTGCCTCAAAGGAAGAATGTCGAGAATGATGCCAATATGGGCGCTTGAGTTGTATTTTTTTATAAATATTTTATTTTGGGTTTATTTAGGTTATTATTAATATTATAAAATTTATTTATGTCATAAATTATTATGGTCATTTTTGAAACTTTCCAATGATTTATTTAAAAAAAAAAAACTAGAACTACTAGCTAACTCTAGTTCACTGTCTAGGTACTCAAATGAGTTCCCAGGAGGTGGGGTGCACTTGTGGTATTAGTTAATTTAAATTAAAAATGTAATTTAGTATATTCATATTTTTATGGAATTTGGATGCCATATTTGGGTAGGTTTCATGTTTTGGTGGCTTTTTGAGCAAGAATTTTAGTCTTTGTTTTAGTATTCTTTAATTTATCTTAGAGTTTAATTTTATAAGTATAATTATAGATTACTTGGTTTTAAATTAAATTTATTTGTTTATTTTTTACTTTAATATTTTCTTGAATTAACTTGTCATCCAAGTTATCTTGTAATAGGCTTTTTTTAAGTCTTATTTATTAATAAAGAATTGTGCACAAGTGTAGCACAATAATTTATTTTGGAAATTCATGCTTCATATTTTTATCTCTATTTTTTTAGGTATTCAAAAAATAAGAAAAAAAGAATATTTTTTTATTTTTAATTTATTAATCACAAGTTTTGGTCAACAATGTAATTTACAACACTAGTGTTCAAAGACAGATTGGTTGATATGTCACTTCAATTTTAGATTAATTAAGAATTTATTTTCACTCCCTCCATACATTAAAAACATTCATGGGGATGTTTATTTTTATTGGAATGAGTGTTCTACCCACTATAAAGGTATATGTATAACTCCTCAATATAATTTCCATGATTATTTGAGGCCCAAGCCTCAAGTTCCTTAGAAACATTCACGTGGCATATCTAAGATGGAGGAGAAACATCCCATACAACCATAACCACTTATTAGGCCATAAAAATTTCTCCATAATTCCTTATGAGTTGTATATCATTTTAATTTTTTATGTTATTTACAATAGGAGGATCATCATTTGTCTTATTCTGTCTTGCATACTATTTATTTTAAGTTCATTTATAAGGAATTCCTTGCTTAGCTCTTAGAAAAAATAGAAGAAACCATGGTTAGAGAGAGATATACGTTGTATAAATATTTGATGGATGTTATTTATGGTGTTTGTGTACATATTTCATTCTTTTTTTAGCATTTATTTTATTATATCATATTATTAATTTCAAACTTGTCACATGTTTTGATTTCACAATACTATATTTAACATACATGTTATTCATTATTTATTTTATTGTACCAAATTATTTAATTTTTTAATTTTTTATTTCTTGGTATAATTTTAATATTTATATTATTTCATTTAGTCATCACTTTCCTTGTGGATATTTGGTATCTTTTTATAGTTCTACCCTTTAGGGTTTTATTCAACCATAATTTCCCTTGTGATTCTTTGGTAGCTTTCTATAATACCCCTCTATTGGATGTCTTATCATATCATTGATTTTGATATACACCTTGAATATTTGTATGACTACTTAGTGAAATTACTACCATATTTCATATCATCTCCCTATTATGATTCTTCATTTATCATACCCATTATGTGATTTGACTTACATTATCATATACATCCAAATCCCATTTCATGCCTAGTCACTTTTTTTAAAAACCTCTTCCTTTTTTTGGTCAACTACTATCATATCTTTAATGTATCACTTTTTCACATGGATTGAAATTTTGAGATCCCCATATATCTAATTCCTTTCACATTATAGATACATTGCCTACTATTGAGATCACAGTCTTTTCTAAATTAGAGGTATAGAGTATCTAATAATATTGGTATATAGGTTCTCCTCTTATGTTAGTCATATTTTGAACCCATGGTTAGCCTTCTGAATCCATATGGAGGAGGAAATTAGGAAAATATAAATTAGTCACAATCCATAATATTATGATAAAAATGTAAATAAATAAAATATTTGTTCTTATAATGCATAAAATAAGCTAGTTTTACAAGGATCTAACAACCATCAAGTTTGAACAAAAGAGTAAGATCCAAAGTCAAGAAACAAGCAATAACATACTACAAAACATGGAAGTCCTTTAGCTAACCATAAAAAAATCAACCAAAAATAACTATCAATGATAAAATGAATAGAACAAAAATAATATACTAAATAGAAATAGAGATCACCCCTAAACTAGCCTTGTCTTATGTGTTGGCATGTTTATTATCCTTGGTCTTCACCTTCAAGACTTACTGCATCATTATTTCACATGTGTGTTTCCTTGATCCTTCTGAAGGGACCTAATAATTCATTTTTTGTGGGGTCCTAGGGATACTTTTGACCTTAAGTGTTGGTAGAAGGTCTTCAGTGGATTTCAATTCATTTCCCTAATTAGTATCCTTATTGGTAAAGGGAATTTATATTTCTTTTCCCTTATCCAAATCTTTCTTGATTTGGTTAGTCTCATGTTTCAAATCATTCCATTCCTTAATAATATTATACATGGTCCTTCCCATATCCATAAATTTATCTTCAAAGGCCCTCAGCTTTAATTTGTGCTCCCAATCTAGATCATCTAGATTGCAAACTTTTTTGCTCTTGTTTCCTTCTTCCTCATTTCAATAAATGGCCATAGTTTTTGGTTTTTTACTCACATAATATGGGGTTATTAATCCCAACCATTTTATAGGGGATTTATCAAGGGTGATGGAAAAAAGGGAGGTGGGAAGGGGAATAACAGGGGCTGGGAGCCCTTCCTCCATTTTTGAAAGCATAAAATACTTAGATGGGTCTTTCAAAGGGATTCCAAGGAAGAGTTTCTCATGTAGTGGTTTACCATTTTGGCATATTAGGAATATCAATTCTTGATGAAAAATATCATTATTGTTATTAATATGGTAATCTAGGGCTATGATTTCCAATGATTTAAGAAGATAGTAAAGTAATCTAATTTTGTTCCCTCGAAAGTGATTAAGAAGTATAAAATTATGGGACAATATGAGGGTAAACTTACCTTCTAATGTAAAATAATTAATTATTTTCAAACATATTTTTGGCCAACAATGAGGAAGGTCTTACCTTGGGAAACACTTATTTTTAGTCTTCAACATTTTGTTATGCAAAATAACTTTTGCATCAACTCTAATTTAATATTATTGTCCTTGAAAACTTTTTTTCCATCACATATCATCAAAGTTATCTCCCCAATTCATTATTATGTCACTATAATATTCATGCCTCTCATTTTGACCATCCTTTAATTTTGGGCTAGTGTGAAGTCCTTTGATAACTGTTCATCATGCCTTGAAATTTATTGCATAAATTTTGTTAGTCCTCCCTTATGCAATTTCTTCTAGACCCTTTTTTTTCATTAACATACATGGAAGAAAGAGGTTCTAATAATTCTCTATCACCTCTCATTTTATCCATGATTGAATTCTTTCCATTTTGTGTAAAATTTATTACCTTCTTCTCCTTGGGCTTTGACTTATGAGAATGGCCTATTTTGATGGTCCTATCACTTTTTATGATATGGAAAAAAAAATTGGAAGTATTATGAATGAAAGGGTAAATTCTTTGCATGCCCAAGCATGAAATTCCCATGTATAACTAGTTATCATAGTTATAATGATGTGTTATTTGAATCATTATTTATTAAATCTAATAAATAAGCTAGGAGACTATGAGCTCCTTCTCATGTGACTATTAGCATATTATTGTAATACCTTAGGATATTTGCTAAGGTATAGTACCTATGCATGTGGTTATCATGGTTTTAACCACTTAGGTAAATAGGTTACATGGGTCTAGATATTTTATGCTACCCAATGTTTATGGTTCTACCCACCTTAATGTTTTAGAGGTATTTATTTTATTCCTATATAATAGGCTTCTATGTATTGTTTATGTACACTGGTTAATTCATTTCTTCATCTCTTTTTTGAATCTAATATGGTATCAAAGATTATGATTTAAGAAGCTTTGGAGGAAGCCTATGAAGCACCCAGTGGAGAGTCGTGAGAGGAATAAATTTATTTATTTTCCTATGACCAACCATTTAACTTGGAGAAAAATAATCAAATATTAATTTGGGCATTTTTTTTATGATTCTTTTTTTTTATAAATTTTTCTATCATAGAATTCATCTGTTGAATCAAATGGAATTAAATTTTGCTAAGTATTTTATTCAAAAATTGTATTTAAAGTTTTTTGGTTGGTCATTTTTGTATGGTGTGAGGAGGAGACTAGATTTTAATTTGGTCATTATTTTTGGCATGTGAGGACTCTAAAAGTTTATATTTTATAAGATAAACTCATTGGATCTAATGTCATCTAACTTGACTAAGTAGTTTGTCTAGAATCTACATCTAAAGTTTTGTAGGTTGGCTAATTTGTACATGTCATTTTTATTGGTTTATTTATTTCATGCAAGATTTTATGCTAAGTTTTATTCCAGCCAATCAGAAATAAGGTGCATTTTTTTTAAATTGGAAAATTTAATTTATTTTTTCAAACTTTAGAAATTCATTTTTACCAAAGGTTTTGCCTGGAGGAACACATTTAATTATGTTGGAAGATACCCGTAAAGCCAAATTGGTTAAAAATTTTAACATTTTTTGGCTTTTATATTTTGATGTTGATAGAGAATTTTTTTTTGAAATAGGATTTGTATAGATCCCTATTTAATTTTTTTTGTTCATTTTTTGGTATTTTTAAAGATAAAAAGTTTAAAATCGCTCAAACGGTGTTGAATTTTTTGCTAAAAATTGGAGGTATTGACCAGTTTGTGATTTGAATCAATGGGTAGGAATAATTTTGTGTAAATTCATTATATCTTTTTTGGTATTTGCATTTTTGGGTAAAAACTAGGTCAAAATGGCTAGTTTACAACACGTCTTATTTCTAGATTCACAAAAATTGATAGGCAAAATTTTCAATTTATGGAGTCACAAGGTTTTGATGATATGTGAATATCAGAATCTTGATCAAATAGTGATCAATAAAGAGCAAAGGCTTTCCACTAGTAATGATGACTATGATAAATGTCATTATGAGGCTCTTTTATTGTTAAAATTGTTTGTATCAGATAATTTAATTTTAAAGGTCAGAAATGTGACCAGTGCATCAACTTTGTGGACTAATATTACTTTTAAATATCAAGATTTTGAAGTTGGTAGGGTATTTTATTTGAATAATTTATTTTTTCCACTAAGATGTATCAAGGTGGCTTTGTTTATGAGTTTTTATTATAGATCAAGGATATCAGTGATCAATTGAAGGCTTTAAAGAAGATTGTTGATGAGAAAGATTTGATTGCTCTGGTTATGTAGAATATTTGACCTTCATTTGAGTCATTTTTTGAGTCCTTGCACATGATTTTTGAGATAGACTTTAGACTTTGAAAAGTTATCCACATTACTATTTCACAAGGAGAGATGGAAGGAGTAGATAGTGTTGTCTACATCTACTTCTATAGAGTGTGCATTCTTCATCAATGGAAAGGGTAAGAAATTTGGTAAAACTACTAGTTATTTAATAGAAACTTCACAAGTAAGTGGTTCTAATAAGAGATCTAAGTGGAAATGTTTTTACTGTAAAAAACCTAGTCATCTTAAGAAATATTTCAAGAAAAGACAACAAGATATGGCTAACCTTATAAAGAAAGCTCATCATGTGAATATATTTGAAGGTGAAGGTGAGGAAACATCTCCTAAATTTGATTTCATGGCTTCTAATGGTAATTGTATGATCGATCAATTTTGGTACTTTGATTGAAGGTCATCTCGCCATTATACATGCCATAAGGACTGGTATGTGAATTTTGTTTAAAATGATAGTAGTAATGAATCTATATCTTTGGGAGATGGTAGAACTCATTTTGTGAAGGGATATGGTAATGTTCAGATCAATTTTAATTTTATAGTTTGGTATACATTTAATAATGTTAGGTATGTGTCTGATATGAATAAAAATCCACTTTTAATTAATGAGATCAATATAAAATCTGATTTTGTTCTAAAATTTCAAAAACAACAATGCTTAGTCACTACCAAAGATAACAAGATTATTGTTGTTGGGATTGGTGAGAAAGGATTGTCTAAGCTTGTAGATCCATAGAGGGAAAAGGAAAGTGCACTTATAGTAGTTGATAGTATAAGTTCACTATAGCATGAAAGGTATAGGTATTTGAATTTACAATATTTGAATACATTGATCAAGATTAATATGGTTAAGGGGATTCCTTATATTTAGGATAGTTATCATGTATGTATTGGATGTCAATTAGGGAAGCAAGTTAGGCATTCATTTTATTTTGGTAAATCTTCAAGAGATAAGGGAGTATTGGATTTGGTACATAAGGATTTGCATGGTCCAATGTAGATACCTACCCCTTCTAGAGATCATTGTCTTTTGTTGTCGATGATTTCTCTAGGAAAAAATGGGTATAATTTATAGTGAAGAAATATAATTATTTTTTTAACTTCCTTAATTGGAAAGCTATGGTTGAAAAATAGGTGAGACGGTCAGTGAAAAATCTTAGAATGGATAATGAGGGTGAGTTCATTTCAAAATAGTTAAAGTATTTTTATGCCACTAAAGTCATACATACACAATACACTACCCCTTATACTCTATAGAAAAATGGAGTTGTGAAAAGGTGAAATAGGATGGTGATGGGCATGGCTTACTATATGGTATAATATAGAAATGTCCCATATAGATATTGGGTAGAATCAACGAATACAATAGTGTACATCCTCAATATAATTTATATAAAAGTATTAAAGAATATGACTCCAGAGGAGGCTTGGTTAGGTCTAAATATAGATGTAAGTTCTTTTAGAATTTTTGGTTGTGTGGCTTTTGTAGTTATTCTTAGTTAAAAGATAAGTAACTTGGATGCAAAAATCAAATCATACATGTTTGTTAGGTACAGTCACTATTCAAAGGCCTATAAATTACTTGATGTTTCTACTAAAAAAGTTGTGATAAATAGAGATGTCATAGTAAATTAATAGATGACATACTTCATAGCAATTGGTACATATTCAGATATTAAGTCATTATTTTCTTCTAATGATTATATTATAATTTGTGATGTGAAAGATGAGTAGGATTCTAGTTCTTCAGTGGGATCAAAATTTAGAGAGGGAATTGTTCCAGGTCATTGTGAGGTTATAGTAAAATAACCAAAGAAGCCAAAGTGGTATTCTACCATAATATAAGAACTAAAAGAAGAAGACTTGCCATAAGGTATGGAAGGAAGAAGATTGAGAGAAGAAAAGTAGTTTGGTAATATAGGTGAGCATGATAATTTTGCTCTAAAAATTGCTATTTCACATTTATTTGAGCCTAATTCTTTTTTAGAGGCCAAACGGAAGCATGAGTGGTAATCAACCATGCAATTATAATATGATTCCTTGATGAAAAGAAAGACTTGGGGGCTCATAGAGATACCAATAGGAAGGAAATCCATTGGTTGTAAATAGATTTACAAGGTAAGATGCAAAGTAGATAGTTCCTTGGACAAACATAAATCTAGACTTATTGCGAAAGGTTATGCACAACAGGATGGGGTTGATTATGAAGAGATTTTTTCTCTTACTAAAAATATGGTAAATTTTCATTTGATTGTTTTTATTGTTGATGAGTTTGGATTGAAGGTGCACTAAATGGATGTCAAGAGTGCTTTCTTGAATGGATATCTAGAGGAGAAAGTCTACATGGTTCAATCATAGGGTTTTTAGGTTCTTGGTAAGGAACATCTTGTTTTTAGGTTGATCAAGTTCTTGTATATACTTAAGCAGGCTCCTCAAGCTTGGTGTTTGAAGATAGATTCATACCTTAGGGAGTCTAGTTTCAAAAAGTGTAATTTTAAACTAACTCTCTATGTAATGGTGTCTAGTGATGATATCTTTATTCTCAATTTATATGTTGATGATATAGCCATCACTTGGAGTAGTGCTAGTCTCATTCAGTAAATGAAGGCTAATATTTTTTGTACTTTTGACATGACAGACTTAGGACTAATGAAATACTATATAGGTGTTGAGTTTTGGTAGGGTGATTGTGTTGTATTCATGTCATATAATAAGTATACCAAATCATTGTTGAAAATGTTTAAAATTATGGATTGTAATCCAAATACCTATGTAAGTTGGGGCTAAAATTTCAACTCTAGTCAATGAAGTAGTGTATCTACAACTAGTGGGTAGCCTCATTTACCTCACTACCACTAGACTAGATATTTGTTTTTTAGTGAGTTTTCTATCTTGCTTCTTGTCTAAACCATAGGAAGTACATTACTTAGCTACAAAATGGGTATTAAGATATGTCAAAGGTACTCTTGACTTTGGCATACTGTATAATAAGTCTATATATTTTGAGCTTTTAGGATATTCTAACTCTGATTTGGTAGGATTAGTATATTCAAGAAAATCTATAACAGGCTATGCATTTACTCTTAGTTTATGAGTTTTAACATAGAAGATCAAAATAAAAACTATGGTGGAATTATCTTCAATAGAGTATAGTGCCTAATAACCAAATATTTAGGGATATCCAAAACTTGAACAAGGTTCTAGTTGTGAAGAATGGAATCCTCGATAGGAAAACTCAAGACCTCATCATTAGGAGGGAAAGCATGCCAGTTCTCAAAAATAGTCAAGCATAAATTCTAGAAGAAATAATTGATGTTTCTCTTTTTTTATGTCAAAAATGTTATCATTCCTTACCTTCTAAATAGGAAAAATAAATGGGGGAGAGCAAGGTTCCACAAGAAAAAAGGGAGGCCAAATCCCAAGGTGGTTTCCATTGCATAATTAAGTCCTAAAGGGAGATAAGATGGACCTAAGAGATAATAAATTTATGAAGAAGTAAGTCCAATATTTATGATCCAAAAGGGTAATCCAATAAAAGGTGTTAAACTGACTCCTCAGATGATTTTTAGAGAGAACACCTATTGGGAATGGCCATTCCCCTCTTGGATAAATTATCAATTGTGAGAATTTTATTTTGAGCCACCAACTAAAAGAATAAATTAACCTTAGGAGTGAAGTGTTTGATCCAAAGTGGGTTTCAATAATAACACTCCCATTTGAGGTCCAAATCAACCAAATACACTGACTTCACAAAGAAAATCCCACTATCTTTAGTAGGCCAAATCAAGATATCATCCTTTGGGACAACCAAAATGAGGACATGATAAAGATTCATATTAAGTCCAATAAAGGCCTAGGAAACTTCCTCATTTGTTGAATCCTAGTGGATAGGCTTCAATGTGGAATACAATCCTCATAGGACCAATAATTTTTTACTTTTGTATCCCAATAATCTTTAAACATATTGATTTTGGTTCAGGTCTGAGCATGATTAACAGAGAAAATAAAATAGCCAAAACACTAGAAGATTAAAAACACTATATAATATTATTTCTCCTATTCAACTCATATGGGTGTTACAATGTTATATAGGAAAATCCTTTCCTATAAATAGGGTGAATCATATCACCATGAACCTCTATAATAATATCTCCTCACACCTATATGAGTAATATATAAAAATTGACTATATATATTAAATAAAAACTAACCTATAATCATAATATTATTATAAAAATATTACATTTAAATAATTACTGATCAATATACTATTTACCCCTTGATAAATATATAAACTCACACAATGTAATAAACTAATCCCATACATTCCCCCCCCCTCAGTTTTTACATGGTGCAAAAACATTCACACTCTCACCTATAGTATGCTTACCCCTTGTGGCATGCCTTATTTGATTCATGACCTTGATAGAAAGAAAGGCTCATTCCTTCCATGGTTTTAATTAGGTTAAACACAAAGATTGACATGAAAAAGAACCTCCTTCTAACCACTCTTCACTTTTGGTGGTTTTTTGGATCTACCACAAACCCTTTCAAGATCCATGAACTGAATTACATTTGTGCTTTCTATCCTTTCACTATGTTTTCACATCAAGGAATTATGTTTTTAATTTTCACACAAATTACATTACTTGAACAAGCATATTATTTTGTTCTTATTTTATAAACACATAGTGGAAATTTTAAAAAAACACACTACACTACATATGTCACCAAATCTTCTTGGGCCCCCTTGTTGGTGACCAATGAGAGGCTCTGTAAAATCCAACCTCAGTTTCCTCCTTCCTTAAATTAATGAAGTTGTTTCACTCATCTGATGAATATTTTAATCTCAACTACATGTCACTTTGAAGGGAATAAATACCCCCCACAATATTGACACACTTGACATTTTAAGACTTGAAAGTGCATCCTTTACAAACAATTTTTTATTTTTGACTTTTGACTTTTGACAGTAGACAAATTTTTGATTTTGAATGATCACTCAAAAAATACTTTATCATTTTTTTTGGACACAAAATGAATATAACAAGACTAATAAAGTAAATTTTATACCCTCATAAAATAATAATGACATAAAAACTTAATAAATGACATTTTAATATTACTAGTGACTCTACGTTTATTTAACCATATCATTTTTGATATAAATATATTGACATGAATCAAATAAAGATACAAATTTTTATACTCTTTAAATATTAAAAAACTATAGTAATTAATTATTAAAATAAAACTAGACATAAAAAATAGACTAAATCCTAAACTATAATGATGCAGATAACAAATTAATTATATACTTTGACCAAACATAGTAACACAATGATAATTGACTTAATATAAAATATTTTAAAATATTACTAAAATATAAACCTTGAAATTTTGTCACCTTTTTGGGAAGTGGTCGAAGCTCAATCTATAAAAGAGACTATGCATGAAATAGTTGGGCACACAAAACTTGGATGTCTCCTAGTCTATAGAGATTATCAAAATTACGTGGAATGTAGGAGGTGAAGACTAAATAGAATGTCATTGGAGATATGAAAATAATTACAATGGGATATTTTGAGCATGATAGTGTGTAAATCTCTTAGATGATGTGATTCTTGATGGAATGTAGTCAAACCAATAGAATGTAGATGTAAAATTTATATAGTATGAAATATAGATATTATCAGATCAAACTACATCCTTATCATTTTGATATTTAAATATATTTGATGCCCTTGTGGAATAAAATATCTATTTAATATTATATTTGAGGCATTTAAATCTTAGATCCATAGGCAAGATGGATGAATGGATCAAATGACTAACAATTTAGATTCTAATGCATAGATGTTGTTATCGATCTGAAAAAGTTCATAGAAGCATGTTGATTAATGAATGATCAAAATGTAGATATAAATTCACTCAACATTCAATAATCTAATCTTTTGCTTGTTTTAAATGCATGAATAACTCTACATGGAGTGAGACTTATGATGTTGAAGAGAATATGATTTGGATGGATGAATACACGTGTATAAATCTCATAGGCAATTCAATGTTTTTTGTAAGCCTATCCAATATGATTTGGTGGAAATATTAATCTATGCAATAAATAACTACAAAGCTAATCTAGAGAGATTCATCAATAAATGAATTCCATGCCATAAGGCAAAGGAAAATTAGAGTTGCCCCTGCAATCATATTATTCTTCCATCATAGAAAACCTAATTTGATACCAAATATTGATTCTAGTTTAGGTCTGAGCATGATTAACAAAGAAAATAAAATAACCAAAACACTAGAATATTAAACACACCATATAATATTATTTCTCTATTAAACTCATACGGGTGTTACAATGTTATATAGGAAAAGATTTTCCTATAAATAGGGTGAATCATATCACCATGAATCTCTCCAATAATATCTCCTCACACCTATATGAGTAATATATAACAACTGACTATTTATTAAATAAGAACTAACCTATAATCATAATATTGTTGTAAAAATATTATGTTTAACTAATTACTGACCAATATACTATTTACCTCTCAATAAATATCTAAACTCACACAATGTAATAAACTAATCCCTAACAAAATAATGGGAAGATATTATTCCAAGGGTCATGGGTTACAAAGGGGATTCATAGATCTAGGATTTATCCTAAAATCACACCACTTTCCCATTGCTAATCTACCACCTATAGCCTTTCTAGAGTAAATAAATAAAATATTAAAATTAAGATCACATCAAAATAGATCATATCATTTGGCACACCCTTATCCTATTCAAAGATTAAACTCCAAAATTTTCCTCATGATAGAGATGAAGTCTATTTGGGTGTGATATGTGAGTAGATGAGGGTAGGAGGTCTCATAGATATACTTTATATTTAGACCTACTTTCTCATATAAGTACCTAATCCTCATAGTAGACCGTTATCTCTATAAGGGGTCCTAAGGGATGGGGAGCACATTATTGGAAGGTAGGATACTTTTATTTATAATTTATTTAGCCTTCATAGGATGATCTTTATATTTCACTTATTATCCCAATATCTACACTTTGTAGGTAGGATTTTCTAGATCCTTGATGTTTAAAAATCTTAGCTTTTCCAATATGATTAGTGTGTCTTAATCCTACTAAGGATTTCTACATTACCCCTTTTCACATATTTTTATTTATATCTCCATTTTATCTTTCTTATTATCCATTTGATGGATATTTATAATATATATTCATGTCCCTCTTCTTTAAATACCATTTTATATATATTTTCTTTAGGTTTAACTTTTATCTTTCCTCTTGATGTCTCTTGGATTTTCATTTTGTGAGTTGCATTATAAAAACTTGGGAAATATAACCAATCCCTCCTCATAAATGCCCATCACTTTCATTTAAACACCATGTCTACCATTATGTCATGAATCTAAATGGTCATGCCTTCTTATCAGTTTGCACTTTAGCACAAGCATTATTGACAATTTTTTTTTATTAGAGTCTTTCATTCCATGTGTCACATGACCTTATTTTAGTTACGTATTTATCTCTTTGAGCTTAGATGTTTTTACAATAATTTTAATTTTTTACATTTTCCTTGGTTTAATTTGGGGTTTTAATTATCTTAATTTGTGTTTTAGTAAAATAAATTTTCTATCCCTTTTAATTATATTTTTATCTTCTTATATTATACATTTATTTTTTGCATGTTATATTTTGTTTTATCTTAGATTTTGATGTGAGTTGTGAATTTTTATTTACAATACTATGTATATATTATGTTTTGCTTTATATTTTTAGTTTTATTAGATTTGGTGTGTTTTACAATCATTTTTGTACATCTTTTGTTTGTTGATTTTTCTATCTACTCACTCAAGATGTCATTTTTATCCTTAGTTTTTATTTTTTTTGGAAATTCATATGCCCTCATTTTAAATAAAATTGATCTAGGCCTAAGAGGAGGCCTAACAGTCAACCTTATCAATGTGGATTAAACATGTTATAAATGGAATCAATTTACTAAGTGACAGAGAATATGAAATGTGAATGCAGAATACAAAAAGGAAAGAAAGAAAAATATGTCAATAAATATTGAATTATAATAACAAAGTTATATTATGCTAAGCTTTGTACAATCTACGATATACAAAATTATTTCCAAGGACTTTCTAATTATATTTTTCTATGGTGAAACTAAATGTATTAATTACCTAAAAATAAGGGAAGTGTGCATTATTATATAATGATAGAATATGAAGCATCGATTAAAATGTTAAAATAGTTGGTAATAACCTTTTCATAACTGATAAGTGTGGTGACATTATTGACTACCATTATTGATGATTTTTGGCTAGATTATTCAAACTATAGGGTTTATGTGGTAATATAGACATGGATATGCATGAAATCACTTGGAATTTAGGCATAGAATCTACTAACATAGATAGTAATGTAAGCATAATGTTGGATGTGTAACATCAATGATATGAAGCATGAATTAGTGACTCAGATCCTCCTAGATCATTTTCCACTCCTTGAAGAGAAATGGTCCCCACTGCATGTAGTTATGGAAGAATATGTGGAAAAAAATTGGCAACCTACACCTCTATAAACCATTTTCCTTAGGAAATTACATGGCATGTTTTGACAATTTGTAAGAGAAGGTTATATTGTTGACATATTTATTTGACTTATAATTATGATAGAACACTACACTATAGATTAACATCTATCTATTAGAGAATCTCTATAATGTCTGAAGTATCTAAAAAGGGTGGAAAGTAATTTTGTAAGATTTTTGCATTGAAGATTAGATGTAACCCAAGATAAGTTAGAATGTTGAACTTGAAATTGGTGTCCCCTAATTGATTTGTAATGGTATAAAACCCATACCAAATTGAATTAATATTTAGTTAAGTATATATCAGACTCTCTTTTTATAGGTGTAGTTATGATAAATGACCAACATGGAAGGTGTGTAGTGTTTGATGTTTGCCATGGTTTTGGTTGTACTTTGCATTTACAATTGTAAACTTGTTTACACCTATTTCTAAAGATGTTGAATGTGCTCAATGAATTGAATATACTTTTCAAATTAATTTTGAGTTGAATGGCTTTTTTATTTTTATGGTGGAATAGGATAAGATACGTCAATGGGTGTCAAAGGCTAGAAACCTAAACAAACCTAAAAAGGTTTACATGTGGTAATGATGTGAAAAGCATTATTTTAAATGTGTTAAATGAAAGGAATATTTTCATCCCAATCATGTTGATTCTTATAATTTTACACTCTTATAAGATGCACTATCATCCTAATGACCACTTCCATCTATCCATAAATTTAGGAAAGGAAAGTGGTACACTTATTCAGCTTTGTGCCTAGCATAGACAAAAGTGATTTCCATAAATGGACTAGAAATCTAGTGTCATTATTAGACAAGATAGTTTATAGGATTTCAAGGTGGATTCAAACATACTATAAATATAATTGATTCAACATTAAGCTGATATATCTTTCTTACAAGGTATGATAATTTGTAGCTTTGATAATTTACCAACTAATATATATACATAATTATTACCATGCTTGGTAGTATGATAGCCTAAGGGAAAGTCCATGTAAATTAGTTTTAATGGTCTCATTATAACTAATAGAGGTTCGTACATAACTTATTTTTTGTTTCATGGCTTGGTAATGACACATGTGGTATAATACTTGATTTACTTGGAGACATTAGACCTGAGATTTGGCTGGTAAAATTACTTATATAACATTAAAAGAGTATTTTCAATCAAATTTATTTTAATATTTATAAAATTACTCTCACATATTATTTTTTATTTCTCTACCTCATGTGGAACACACAAGTCACCAAGATGATATAAAATTCCATCCTGTAAGTAAAAATATGACATTGAATTACCACAGTAAATTATGATTGATATGTATTAAATATATGTCATCTACATATAATTTTGACCATGTGTGGAATTCATGTCCACATGCATCATGTAAAAAAAAGGAGAATTTGAACCATTGGATAGATAGGTTAATAAATATGCTATTGGATTGTTACTTTCATTCTTATGCTTAATGTTCAAATGGATTTGCTAAATATAATAAGATGATTTTTGATGCCACTCTTTATGTAACTTATTTTGAGTCTAAAATTATTGAAGTGTCTTTTGATCAATTTGAATCACATTATGCTTGCCAAAGATGTAATGATTTCAATGCTTACACACATAAATAATAATATAAATATCATGAACATATGTTATGTAGTTCCTTAATTGGTGTAGCAAAACTTTCATAGTGGTAAGTAATCAGATGACCATGTTGAATGAGGATTGATCCAACTAAAAATTTAGAGGCATATATCTCAAGATTAATGGTTGTTGAAGGTAAGGTAAAACAAGTATTGGTGTGAAATAGAGTTTACATTTCAATTACTTAATTTTTTTATATTGTGTCGTAGTCTAGTTATATTTTTGTTTATTTCCACCTTGGGTAACTTTGTTTAAAGGCAAAATCACATGAAAGAAATTAATTACAAATATATTACAAAAAATGTATAATCCCATAAAGCTATGAAGCTCTGTGAGATTATTTGGTTGTGTCCAATCCTATATGACTTGAATCTTGGTCATGTCTACATGCATTCCTTGTATATCTACAATGTATCCCAAATATTTAATCTATGGCATAGAGAATAAACATTTTCCCATATTTTCATATAGTTTTTGTTTTTTAAAGTATCAATAACTTTATATATATGTTTCATATGTTTATCCCATATTCTACTAAATATCATGATTTCATCAAGGTAGACTACTAAAAATGAAGCAGTGAATTTCTAGGTAATAGTAAGTGATGCAAGGGATTTATTGCATTCATATATTACCATCAAAAGCATGAATTTCTTACTAGTAACTAGCTTCTTACACTATTTGCACTAATGAGTGATAGTTTTATAAACTTTTAGTAAGCACTATTTGATATCACCAACATTTATGATAATATTTTTAGTATTTTATTCATATACTGCATGTTGATGATAAATATATGGTTGACCCAATAAAATATCACATACCTCTAATGGAGTGACATCTCAAAGGATTTTATCTTGAAAAGGATTGATATTGTACACCACTTCACACTATTGAGTGATGTGTTTCTATAATACCCACACTAAGCCATGTAATTGAGTATTATTTTGGGTGAGGCATCAGTGGCAAGTTTAAGATACAAACTACTTTAGGATAAATTAAGTTCTTTTGATTTTTTTTATTAATAATGAAATGTATTGGTTAGGCATTGATTCACATTTTAGAATGAAAAATATTTATGGTTCCTTTATTTCTATAAGGGTAGTAGAGATGTTTTTATTACCCACCATGGCACTAGGCTCAAAATCCAAGATATATTTACCTTTATTCAATGTTGTAGTGATAGTACCCATTTCCTCAAGTTGTGTAAGCATATTTTTTATAGCATGAAATTATTCATTGAAATGATTATTGGAGTTATGAACTAAAAACCAATTTCCAGTCTTAGATTGGTTCTTATTTAGAGGGTGTTTTTAAGTTAATCCATGATTTATGATTATGCTTATAATATTTATATAGTTTTTTATTCTAAGACCTTGAATTTTATATCTTATTCTTAGCCTTATCCTTTGATTAAAAATTTTAAGCATATATACAAGCCTTCCCAATTGAGGATATAGTTGGTAAATATAAATATGAATGGATATAAGGTCCCAAGCCTGACCTATACTTCAAAACAAGATTCTACTCCAAATCTTGAATCTCAATTTTGGATACCAGGGTATGAAAAGTATCTATGTATTGTAACATAGACTAATTTTTACCTTGGTAAAACTGAGAGAAATTGATGTACTAGTGATCATAGTTTATAATAATATAATAAGATGTTTTGAGTGATTATACAAAACCATTACATGTGTCTATATATGTGTTTATAATGAGATATTATTCATATGTAGTGCATTAATTTCCCCACCATTTCTTAATTTATAAATTAATTTTTAGAAGAAAAAATGTGATTTTCTCTTAGTCGAGAAGTGGTTTACCATGTAATATGAATATATGAGGTTAATATAGTTATCTAGTACATCTACATCTATTTTTACTTCAAACATAGGGATGTCTAGAGTTAATTGTACCTTGTATGGCATTTTTGCAAATCATCAATGAGAATGAGACATTTTTAGATGAATCTACTGCATGATAAGGAGTAAAACATGATTAACAATACTTTTTAATTTACATGATTTTATTACAAGTTTTCCCTTTGTCCTTTCAATGCTTCCTATATCATTTGTTTGAATATATCTAGACTTGGCATCATTATATATTTATCTCCCATATGAATATGTGAAGGAAGGTATGATAAAGGGTCATGAGTTTCAATCCTTAAATAAATGTAATCAAACCTCATATGAGTTGGCATACACATAATCAAAATAATTTATAAACACAATAATACCATGCATGAATGATATGAAATGTGTGTTCTCTGATACCATTGATCTGGGGCCCAAAAGGAGGCCTAGTGGACAACCTTCTTAATGTAGAGTAAATAATTTATATGAAGAAGTAATTTACTAAATGGCAAAGAATATGAAATTCAAATTTGGAAAATGAAATAGGAAATAAATAACAATATGAAAAAAGATATTAAATTGTAATAGAAAAATTATATTATGATAAGTTTTGTACAATCTAAGAGATCAAAGAATTATTTCAAAGACTTCCTAATTATATTCTTTTATGGCAAAACTCAATGTATTTCTTACCTATAAATAGTTAAAGTGTATGTTATTATACAATTCAATAATATGAATCATTAATTAAATTATTAAAACATTTGGTAACAACCACTTCATAACCATTAAGTGTGGTGAGATCACTAATTATCATTGTTAATGAGTTGTTCGCTACAATACTAACACTATAGGGGATGTGTGGAAACTCAAGAGTGGATCGACATGAAAACACTCTGCACATAGGCATGTAACCTACTAACATATCTACTAACATAAACATGAGCATGGATATACAATTTTGGTAGGAATTAGTGACCCAAATCCTCCTAGATGAAAAATAATTAAACATACATAGCATAATTAAACCACAATAAGTGATAAAGTTAGTGCCAACATAAAAAACCCATGTAGAAATAAATAAATTAATCTAATGATATATATATATATATATAAACTTTTATACATTAAAATGTAAAAGATGCATCTATTAGTGTGGGTCACCTTCATCCCTAAATGGGTGAGGTGCCATTCACTACAAAGAAGCTATAGATTTAACATCTTTGATATACCTATCCAAAGTATGAGATTGATATTGTAATCATATGGCCTCTCCCTATGATTTATAAAATTTTATTTAGATATATCGTATGCATGTATATTTATCTATCTCTCACTCTATGGACATTATCATGGTATCCAAGTGTGCAACTCATTATGTAGCCAAGTCCACCTATGCCATCACCACCTACTAGCATACCAGACCTACCAACATGACACACCATATCCAACTACTAAAACTAAATTAACTAAAATAAGTAGGTTACTCTCACCACTATTTATATCATTAAATGATTCCCACTAGCTAAAACCATGCATTATGCTCTTTTATAGATTGTGGTATAGGATCTGACATAGATCAGGTAGCATTATATCTAGGATCTCATGATGATAAGATTAAATCATTACTCCCACTATTTATTATTTACTATAACATCTATAAAATGAAACCAAATCAATGATATCTATGTAAAAAAATTAAAGTAATTTATCACTAATCACTAGCATGCATATCTATAAGACTAAAAAATAAAGTGATATAAAATAATTAAATATAATTTTTACCTACCTTTGGGTGTCTCTAAAGGATATTATCTCTACTTTTTTTCCATAAAAGGATAATTTCATAATCTTAGAGTTTGTCCTATGATATCCTACCCACCTCTACCATTGTACCACCAAGATTCAATGCCCTGATAACCTCTTCTATTATTAGGAGACCTATGTATCATGTCTTTCTAGAGTAGTTTATATCATGGGAACATTAGGATGGCCCCAAAATCCTATTATACCCATCTATTCTCCATGTTTCCCATATAATCATAATATAAATATCATGATGAGATCTCAACAGTGGGATTTATGTTGGTGGTCCATGTCCCTTAAATATTCTTGGCTCCTTGTAATGCCTTAACCAGTAGGGTGGGATAAATAGTGTCACTATTGAGTGTATTTTAATAAATTGACATTGGTTTCAGGTAAATTATTAAGGATTTTACCACCATGTGTAGTGGTGAGTGACCACTCTTCATCTTATTATCATATTGTGGATGGTCATATATCCCATGCATCCTCAATACCCCAATAAGGCATTGATACTATCTTATCCCTCTTCATAATATCTAAGGTCTATTATGTAGGTATGAACCTCATCCTATTATCCTATGTGCATCCCATCACCTAATTTAATTGGTCCTTTATATGGTTTGGTGGTCATGATAGCCAATACATTAGGAATCGCTCATATATCGAGCATGGAAAAAGAGTAATGGGACCCATCATATATTTTCATCTACTCAACATGTTATAAAAGTGTGCACTATTTTCACCAATATATAATATCCCATATGCTACATAATACCTTGCACTAACACAAAATATCACAAAGCTACAATATAAAAATACACAACACCATCTAACTTGTGGTAAAAAACATGCATAGTCATCAAACCAATAATGACCTTTTGGATATTCATAATTCCTATCACATATATAAAGAAGATTTTAATTATTAGATTAAATTTATGGTACCAATAAAACTATGTCATTCATTATGCTAGATATTGACACTTTACAATGGGTTCAATCACATCACATATCATCAAAATTCCCTCAATCAATTACCCTAAAATGGTGTGAACATCCTCTAGTGTGATATTTACTTCCATAGTATCCCTATCCACCTCCCATTTGAATGTGTCAATAATCCTCTCCCACTACCCTAAGAACATAACTACCACCTCAATGCCAATATGAATGTGACATGTCTCCATAATGTCTTAAAATCATAATATGATTCATTGAGACTTTTCCTCATTTGATATCCTATATAACAAATTTTATAGCCAAATCACATCTATGGTCCTCTAAAACCATGGAATCCTCTAAAAAAAATGTAAAACAAAAAAACCCAAATAGTAATCAATCAAAAAATTTAAATCAACTTAAAAATACAGATAAAAATAGAAAATAATTATAATTTTTCCCTTATTTCCTAATTTTTTAACCATCTTAGTTCTAATCTACTACGTCATCCATTTCAATTTTTACTACATCAGCCATGAAGTTCCCATCCTATTATATTAGTGATATCTATATTATATTATCCATATAGTTCATTCCCTACTTCAATGAATAGATATATACTATATCGATCACTTTTCATGGTTTCCAAATATATCAACTACACCCATACAGTATCAGCCTTATAGTTCATCCTAACTACATGAACCAAGTTTACATTACATCAACCATTTTATGAGAATTTTCAATTGTATATGCCACTTACTATTGTATCAACCATAATAGTGACTATTTACTTTATGACTACATTATTTATCTCATATGATATCAACCAAGTTCACAACTTACCACATCATAATTGACAAAGTTATATTTTAGCCAAAATTTCTTTATTATGCCCTAAAAATAGCTAATCCCTAAAATTATACATTTTATCTCTACCTATTTCTCATCAAAATTTTATCAACATTTCTAAACTTGTTGGGGGAAATTATGTTGCAAAGATCTTCCTAGGGACATGTAAATCATAAATCTACTCTATCTACCCAACCCAACATTAATTAAATCACTTACCATGATGGATCTTGTGGTGCCTCTCTATAAACTTAGTCCATGTTTGTATTATCATCCTATATCCATCATCTCTCATTGCATAAACAATTGTAATCTATAGATCTAGTTTTCTCAAAATAGAAAATGACCAAATGATTCACCCTTTTCCATATTTATACCTCCCAAACCAAAATTTAAAATTTCCTTATATTTACCTCTAGATTGTATATTTTACTCATATCATTATTTTCATAGTTCCTTTTGATGAACTAGAATAAGTACTAGGATCCTAGTGAAGTAAGAAACTTTTAGTACTAATGGAAAAACATTTGTACAAAAAATTATTTTTATCTTATTTTTATAGAATAACACTTTTGTATTGGCACCTTAAATAATTTGCATCACATGCAATGTTATCTCAAAATTTATAAAATTAAGTGAAGGTAAAACATTTATATTTATTTACTTTAATTTAGCATCATTTTTTGTATTGTTTTCCTTTATTCTTTTGTGTTGTTATGTATCTCTCCCAAAACACCATCTCATAGTATAGGATTGTTACATGTGATGAGATTTCATTGGGGCATATGTATATACTTGTAATTTTTATATTTATATTCTAATTATGATCCCTCTTACAAGACTCATTAGTGCATCAATTTTCAAGAGTTCACATACTAAGGAGTGCACCTAGAAAGTGGTGGGGTTGGCTTATGGTACTCTGTGATAAATTTTTACATAATACTTTTTCATATCTTCATCATTATCATCTTGAACTCCCTGAGTCTATTTTATCTTATCCTTATATGTTTCCTTAAATTCATTTATGTAACATCCCAATATTTCATATTTTATTGGAACTACCAACACATTTTATTTATTACATTTTTATCCCTATATTATATCATCTTAGATGAAATAGTTTTGGGTTTTCTTATGTCTTCTATATTGTATCATGACTGATAATATAGTATTAGGTCATCTGATACCATTATATTGTATTGATTTGGATCGATAACATTGGGTAGGAGTTACATTTGATATTTAATTTTGGATATACATACATACATATAGGTCATAAATATCATTCCTAATAACACAACAATCATTTTATCAACTTAAAATTTCATTTTTGCCCTTAAGTAGTAAAAGGATAGGTTAGGATAAAGTTTTATTATTGTGGAGATCAAGTCTTGGTCAAGGAATTTGAAGATCAATACGATAAAATTGAAAAAAATAGGTGCCTCATAGTATTTTTAGTCCCAAATTAATGGTGTTTAGGTCTTCACCTGCCACTTCTCTTCAAAAGTTCCACTAGAACCAAGGGGTAAGATTGATGTGCCAATAAGGCAATCCAAGTTAAGTATTTTTCACCCTATTTTATTGCATTTTATTTAATTAGTAGATAGACATGTTTTTATTATTATTAGAGTAGAGTTTTTTTTCCCTTACATAGGTTATTTTTATGTCAAATAAGCTTGTGTATTATAGGGTGTTTTGTCTTGCCATTAAAATAATAGTTTATGACCTATTTTTGGTTGCATTTACTTAAAATACATTAAACTCATCCCATGTGGCATGTATATATTTCTTATTCTAGTTTATTCACCATAGTGGATCTATATTATCCTTATTCATTAGTTTATTTCAATATGTTTCCTTATTATATCCATGATATCCCCTTTACAACTAGTTATGTACACCATTGATTTTATTTTGGGACCTAGATACACCCATATCCCATACCTTAAGCATAGGATTTTGTACCTTATAACCTCAATATTGAGTGTGTATTACCATCTACTAGATATACAATCAGAAATGATACATTGGTATATTTTCATGTATACATGGCTTAGTTTGATCTCTTAATTATATCCCAGTATTTAGAAAGAAGTAAGATTTATGATATTGATGATCTCATCTCACATACACATGATACTATTAATTTTTGGTACATTAAGATGAATTTTAAGAATTTATATGCTTTATTCCTTTTAGAATTCCATTGGTGGGGTAAAATCATCATTCTTAAGATATGATCTTGCCATCCATATACTATTCAATAAAAAAGACAATGTTTTATACCTTAGACATTAGAATTAGGTGATACCATGCCAAGTACTATAATCAGCCTTTATATGAAAAATTCACTAAAAATACAATGATATATAATAGGGATCAAATACATCAATGTTGTAACAAGTACCATATGAAGTGACTGAGCTAAAACATGTAATAAATGCATAATAAAAAGTACTCTATTACATTATTTGTGTAACCGTAGGTTCCCTAGGTGAGATTAAATTTCAATAGAGTGTAATGGATATAATGGACACCAAAATAATTATATATACAAACAAGAACATCAATAATCATATAATTCAATAATATAAATTGTGAAAAAAATAAGAACATTTTAAATGTTTTATTGAGCTCAAAACTTTAGTACATATATGAATATACCTTGAACTTGTTATACACACTCACAAAGATTCATCCCTACATACTTTAGCTAAAAGTTCTATATGTCTATATTTTGATTATATTTTGAAAATGGGAAGTTATAATAATGTATTTAACACTTGAATAATTCATGATCTTCTACAATAATTATAAATAATTCTTCTCTCAATATGTATAAGTCATTCTATAAACCAAACCCTACAATAACAACACAATTATTTCAATATATTTTAAGTATCCCTTATGATGATGATATATATATATATATATATATATATATATATATATATATATATATATATATATATATATATATATATATATATATATATATATATATATATATATATATATATATATATATATATATATGATATTATTAATTAAAAGGAGGTAATAAAAACATATATTACATCATACAAGTGGAGGTCAAGATAGGATACCCTCATTGATCCAATTTATACTATAGTAATGTATAGTGGAGAGTAATTGTAAACTTATAGTAATGCAAAATTTGTAAATAAGGTAGAATGATACATTACTTATCCATAGTTTAAGATCATAGATCTATTTTATTTATAATTCCTATTCATTGATACAATACCATATTAACATATACAAAACAAAAGATGTTTTTGAACCTAAGCAGGGTAATTTTAACCTCATAGAGTTATCTTATATGGAAAAATAGATACATATTAACAATCATCTTTTCACATATCCAAATTATTAAATAATATTTTAGATAATATAATAAAATAATAACAAAGTATACTACTTATGTTTGGTGACAATATGAGTTCATGATTATCAATCAATACTAATTTCTAATATATTATTTTCCACTTTCAAGTACCAAGTTCATGTTATAACCATGCCCTCAAGGAATAGAGGTAAAATTTTAAAAATAAAAAGGTACATTCCTCATTAAACCTTAGTACATATATAATAAACTACCTATAGTAAAAGAAAATTAGTTTGTAATACTTTATTGATCTGAAAAGAGAGCTAGTAACATAGTTTTATTATACCTTAACATTAGATCATATGCTTTATAACTAAAATTATATATGCTTTATTAGTGTCTATATTTATGCATCACAATATTATACATCTATATTAAATTATAAAATAATTTTATAATACTTTATTGATCTGATATGAGAACTAGTAACATAGTTGTATTATACCTTAACATTCAATCATATGCTTTGTAACTAAAATCCTATATACTTTATCAGGGTCTATAGTTATGCATCAAAATATTATACATACCTATTAAATTAGTATTCTAAAATTATCATAACTTTAATCTTCCATGTCAATAAGAAAAAATAATCTTATTACCACTTTACAAAAAATATAGGGTATGTGCTTATAAAGGTGATGTAAGCATAAGGAAACTATGTATTTAATAAGTAATCCAAAGTACAAGTAGGTAAAATTACCATGAAATATGAATATTTTAATGTTACACAATAACAATCATATCATAAAGTATCATAATGACATCATAAATAAAAAATGTAGATAATAGATCAAGATTTATGCTATATTTTTACAAAACATAGAATGAGATAACATGATGCAAGATGTTATAGAATCTTATTGATCTAAATCATAATTATTATACTAAAATAATCTAGGATTGAGTATTTTCAACTTAATAATAATTAAATTTAGTGTTAGATAATTAATAAAATCACCATACATCATTAGAAAAAATGAATATAGTCGAATATTTTTCAAAAACATATATTCTCAATGCATTTCCTTGCAAAAAATGTTTAGGAATTGCACTATACCATGTAAGGGTTAATAATATTACATTAAAACCATGCTAAAAAATTATTTATTCCATAATATATGACTATGCAAGGCTTAAGGTAATTAAAACAAGTTATATGCCATAAAAATAAAACTAAATCCTACTACAAGTTCTATAGAAACAAAAATTCCTTTAAAATTTTGGAAGAATAACTTACAAACCCAAAATGTTTATATCTAACCTAAACTAAGGCATAATCATGATTATAGGGTTAAATAAAATCTAGTAATGTCATTCCTCTACAAACATTATAGCTATCAAGAGAAAAATATTCATTTAATGTAAACCCTTATAAAATCCACCATAGATAGGCTCACAAATTTCAATTTAGTTCATCAATAAATGTATTAAATAATCACAAAAGAGATATTTCCACAAGTATGGTCATATCAAATAGAAAATTAAATACATTCATCTAAAAATTGACCCTACCAAGATATATGCAAAGAGGCAACCATAACCAAAATACCAATAATGTAGAGATCTATATCATTATTAAAAAACTCAATCAATGTAATTCATGAATCCATACATGGGATGTTTAGATCCAAAAAACATCTCATAGAAAAAATGTGTGTATATACTCATATGCATATACTTTTTTATATAAATGGAATGTATACATATATATGTGTGTATATAAAAAAAACATGGTATATTAATAATTCCATTAACAATCATTCATATCCTTTTTCACATTTTAAACTTAGGGTTTTAGAGGAAGAAATAAAAATGAGAATCAAAGCTTGTGTAAGTTATTGATCTAGGGAAAATACATGCTGAGAATACAATCCTAATGGTAATAGAAATAGGGATTCCACCCATCCAATTCACACCTAGAAATAAATCTTGCATTGCATAGTCAAATCATTCCCTAGACTCTTCCCTTCATCTTATATATATTCTTAACTTAGATAAGGATAATTTTTCCCATGTAGTTTTTATGACCCAGAAGTGAATACAAAATAAAAAATCTAATTGCTTTCATGCTCAACAAAAAACCTAGATCCCAATGAATTCAAATCAAACTGTAAAATATGATTCAAATGGTAAACTATAAGAGATTTTATATAATTCAAATTCATGGATCTACCAAACCTGTATCATATCTAAACATCATTATCTCCTTTACTTTATTTCATCAATTATAATCAATAATTATAAAATTCAAAACTTAACATTTTAAATAGTCATTACCAAAATTATTGGTATATTTTAAGAAACTAGTCATAATATTATAACCCCTTTAAAATAGATTTTCATGTGTGTTTGTGTGTGCACATGTATATGGGTTGGGTTGGGGTACATTGCATGTGTGTGTGTGCATTAATTCTTGCATGCATGCATGTGTGTGGGTGGCTAGGCATGTGGGTGGGTGTGTGGGTTGCCACAAACACGGAAGGGAAAAGGTCCATAATTGAAATTATTTAATATGAAAAAAAACTTGTTATTGTCCCTAAGCAAAGATTTAATAAAAAAATTAATTTAATAACTATAGTAAGAGTGAAATGTAAAATTTAATGTATTAATAACTTAATATAATTCCCATAATTGACAAGGGGTGAGATCATGACCTAAAAAACAAGTCTTCATCAATGATGTCAAATTTAGACATAGCAAAGTTAACACTCAACACACTCTTTAATGATTGGGATAATGAGACCAAAATTGGGGATGTTACAATATACATGAGTTAATCCCTTCTCATATTTCTTGATATCCAAAAAAAAAGGGATATTTATATAAATATATTAGTCCCTTTTGATGGTCTCCTTTGAAATGCTATGAATCTCAAAATAATTCTCCATTTTGATGATCCAAGTCTCTAATCCATTTCAATGGAAATTCTCATCAAAATTTGATGGGGAAATATGTTTCAAGTCCCTAGTTGACTTAGCCTCAAACTTATCCTCCTTATCTCATTGATTCTCAACTATCCCCTAATTTCTATAGTCCTTAGGCCCTTTTCCCCACCATTATGACCATCATTTTGGTTCTTATTATCATTAATGTGAGCGTATTTCTATTTTTACTCATTATTATTTTTACCTCATCTTTTTATTCAAGGGTGGCCATGTGGGCATGAGTATCAATAAGCATTCTCAGTATCTCATCAATCCTTTATCCTTGATTATTTTTATTAATTTCATTTCCTTCACTTCAATTATCTATGGAAAACCCATGATATAAGAAAATTTGAAATATAATAACATTGTGTTATCACTATAATATTTAAAAGGATCGAGTGTTGAAGTTGGAATCTAATACCATAATGTAATAACCCCTTCAATCACTCACCAAAAAATGTGAATTTTTTTTTTTTTGATTGTGACATTCTAGTAGAGAGAACAAAATTTAGGAATCAACTTGCCATGTTGATTCCCTAGTTATTCCAAACCACAAAAGAGAAAACAAAAATAGAAAATAATAACTTAGTAAAGAAATAAATGTTACAAGGTACATTATTAACATGTGCATAACATTGACTAGTTATTATATATAAACATGAGGCTTATAATTTATTTTATAAAAAGGAAATTAAAAAAAAAAAAAAAAACTTTGATCACATCATGTATTATATTCTTTTGCATAATCAATTTTTTTAAATGTTTACAACCACACCTATACCTTAAAATGTTATAATAAAAACCTATACATGAATATTTTATAATTCATGTTAGGATATAACTTCATGTAGTTAACATATCTAGGCTCACTCACTCATTATATTATATTATATTATATTATATATATATATATATATATATATATATATATATATATATATATATATATATATATAATACTTAGAAATATATAATTTTATAATAACAATAAATTAAGGATACATAAATCAATAAAATAATTTATAAACCAACATGGTTATGAAAATGTACTAAACACTCAAAATTGAAAAATGATAGGGAGAACAACATCAAGGCACTTTGCTTCTAACCAAAGATCAACTAATTTTCCCCTACACATAAATTAAATGGGAGTGTCCCTAACATTTAATAATGGTATAATATAAGTGTATCCAATTGTATATACTATTATAAAACCATGTGTAAAATTTAATATTCACTATCAAAGAGAAATCAAGTCAAATAGAACTAGACAATATATCCACAAACATCATCACTATCTAGTGAAAATCCACATGACATATAATATTAAATTGATAATATGATGGATAGGAAATATAATTATGATAAGCATGGATTTGATAAAATATTTTTGAGATTAAATTCACTCTCCTACCACTCAACCCCATAATAAAATAGTTCTATATAATGCTTACTACCTTTAATTAATTTGAGCTGCATTTTCCATCAAACAAAACTATCTCATATGATACCACATCCAACTCTATACATATAAAATATAAGCCTCATGGAAGTGACATGAAAATTTGAGGAAGAAAATGGAATTATGTTCTCATTTCCATCACTAGCATACCCATTTCATTCATACTAGGCCTATTATAAAAAATGCTCTAGCACTCAAGGAATAAACTCAATACCCACAAAATTAAAACATCCATACAAGAAACCATAATAACCTAATAAGAATGTATAAGTATGTAAGATCTAATAAATTTATTTATGTATAATTCATGATTATAGAATTTCATATATTTATAAAATTCCATTACAATTACATAAGTATAAAAATAAACTATAACAAAACCATAGCATTATAGCTATGAATCACACATATTATAAAATTAATATAATAGAGGATACATACTAAATGTATAGGTTTTTAGGTATTCCATTGAAGGGGTAAAGTTTAACAAACTATATGTTATATATTAATACATCTAGAATAGTCCAAAATTACTAAAATGTACTCTTAATAAATCCATTGTCAACCAAAACAAGTTGCAACAGAACTTTTGAGGTTTGTAATAATTATGAGGTATTGTACAATGCAATGAGAGTAATCACCCATTGACTAATTTACACACTCTTGGCCATTTTTTAGCACCCAATTTTGGAATAAATATATAATTTCATGATTATACATGTAAAAATCAAAGGGTGAAAAGTTTATATATGTCTTGAAGACATGACACGCAGTTGTTAGGGTAACAAGGAAAGAAAAATATATGTATCCCTAGATTTTATAAAGATAGGAATCAACCTTTTATGAGGTTTCATATATATACAAATAAACATAGAAACATTAAAAATATAGGATTTACCAAGACTTGGAATGCACCAATGGTGATAGAACGGTCAACATATAAAAATAAGTGCATAAAATGAGAAGAAGGATGCATAGACCATTGAGCACTATATGAGGTTTTTAAAATGAGTCTAAAAGGGAATAAATTAAGACAAACCATTGTATGAATTATTTTTTGAGACAATCTAGTCCAACATGGCATAGTTGTAAGAGTTTTATCATTCAAATAGATTCATTGTAAGTCATTTTATATTTTATATTTATATAAAAGTATTTTTTCATCCTATGGGGCACACATTGATCTTTTTTAACCACAAGGTTTCATCTTGCAACCATAAAATCCACCCTTGTTTCCTATAATAGGTTTTTGATGTTTTTTTTGTTGACATTTATGGTATGTTTTTATTTTTTCAAACTATTGGTGTTATTTACATTGAACACTTGATGAGTTTTTAGATTATATACAATTTTTAGATTAATGAGAAGAGATACAAACTTTACTAAATGATTTATATCTTTAAGTTCTATCAACTTTAGAGGTGTCCATGCTTAGTTTAAATATTTAGTTTATGAGTATCATCTACTCAATTATTGAAATCTTTATTTTTTTGTAATATTTTTTAACATGATAAAGGTTATGTTTTAAATAATTTTTTATTTGTGTTTATACCTTATAGAGTTAAAAAAATCATTAATATGACATATTTATATGACTAACCTGCATGTGACTTGATGTTTTATCCATGTGCCTTAGGTGAGCATGCAATTCACTTACATGATATATTGACGTGATGAGAATAAAATGTTTGGGTATGCATGAATGGAAAAAAATAAATGGTATACATAAAGTTTACTGATATTTTGGTCCCATTATTAAGACCCAATTAAACTAGATATGAGAGATGGTGTGTAGATAAAATTTATTAAATTTCATATCAGAGTATTGAGATGTGGTTAAAATATTTAGAGTGTGACTTTGTAGTGAATCATATAAGTCTTAAAAATTAATACCCTAAGGATTAGGTATAAGATAATATATATGACTCTATATGCTAATTAATTTTATGGGATTTATCAAGACACTTGCATACATGACTTGTTGCATATGTAATGGGTCGAAGTAGAAACTACATTAGAAAATACCTTTATACATAATCATAAATTGAGTAGTTTTAGTGTATGAATATCATTTAGACTAGAATAATTTATGTGTTGTGTAGATGTACACTACATATCTACTTTTTGTAATTCCTAATGTCTAATTATTAATTTTTATAGGAAGCAGAGCACCAATTATTGAATGAGATAAGAAGGTCCTATATATAAAATTTGCCTTTGTAAATTAAGAAAATAATGATATATTAAAATATTTAAAATATACCCATGGTAAGTTAAACCTATTTTAGCATGAGCTAAGAATATGGTAGAAGGAGAGGTCGATAAAGTTCACATTAAAATTTTATAAAAAGGGAAGAACTAAAGTTTTAACATGAAGAACCTAGACTGTCACATAGTTTGATAATGAAAGTATGATGAATAATGGTATAATAGTTACTCATCAATATTTATACTATGAAGAGGAAATATTTGAGTCAATAAGACTCATCCATTGAGGAGATGCACTCTAATGAGGAGGAATCACACACCGCCACATAGGATAACATTCTAGAGAACATTGCTTAAGTTTATTGGATCCCTAGAGGCATGGATAACCATATAACTAAGGTGTCCACTTATGATTTAACTAAAGCACAAGCTCATATATTTCATTCATAGATATATGAAATTTATGAGAATAGAGTTTATTTGTCTTAGATAGTATAATTCAAGAGATAAGAAGTGAAAAATATATTTTTTAGAAAACATTGCATTACAATCCTATAGGACCATTAGTTAAATCATGATCAAAATCATAGAGCCAAGACATGTATTGCATGAAAATTAATCGGGTGGTAGTATAAATATGTTTTTTATTAGCCACCTAGATTTCCAATCTAACCATGATGTAACCTAGTATATGGTTTGGTGGAGATACAAACCAAACATGAGAAAGTAGTGGTAGAATGAGAGGAAGAAACCTTGGGACTAGCCAACATTCAAGCACCCAGGAAACAACCAATGCCTTGGTCATACGAGTTCCAATTACTCATAATTTCATTTATGAAATATTATTAAGTTTTCCAAAGAACCAATGCATGACACATATTATTATAAGAGTGTGAAGTGTACTTCACACATATTTTGTATAAAAATAAACATGCAGAAAATGGAAAAGTTTGTATATTTTGTATAATTGGTCATATAATTAAATGTAACTATTATAATATGAAACATATATTTAAAATTGAGAGGACAAGGAAATGAAAATCCAAATAAGTGAAGAGTCTTGTTCTCTTAAAATTATATATATACCTATTAAGGGTAGAAAAATTCTTTTCTAACTCACCTAAATAGTTTCCAATTCAATATGTCTCTAGTTTTATACATAGTTAAACTTGTTGTGTGATCTATGTTGGGATTCTCTTTGAAATAATGTATCTTTGTAATTTTTATTAGTATACATTTTAATATACCTAAAATGATGAACATGGTGTGTGAATGAACTTAAATTAAATCTACTGATATGTGTAATGTTCAATCCATTACTAACCTTAAGAAAGTTTAGATAGTTTTGTGCACCCTATTTTAGTTGTGATATGATATAAATTATTAACATGTGGTGAGTGCCATAATAACCTATAAGACTACAAAAATTATCATGTCTTGAGGTTTAAATATAAGGACCACTATTTTAAATGGTTTTATTATCAATACCCTATAATTTAATATGTTTTCTTAGTTATAGGGACTCAATAATTTCTTAGACTTGAGGATACATGTGTTTATAGAAGAATAATTTGTTAAGTTATGAATCGATTCTATAGAGATAATTTATAGCCATATCTATGAAGAAATATATGAATTTTTTGGTGTGATTTTCCTAAGTTTTTAACAATATGGCTATCTAGACTCAAATACTATTACTTTAGACCACTTATAAGTGTAAAAAAACTTTGGAGTAGAGAAACATTAGAATAGTTTTGCAACCTAGACACTGAGTGGACCCATGTCATTAATAATTTAATAAATAATACCATTGATAGGTATGTTTCTGATTTTTTGTGTAGGGGTTTATTACATTTGAAGCTAAAAATGTTTTTTTTTATAAGGGGAATCAAAGTTAAAAATATTAAGAAACATACTTTATTACTGAAAATGATGGTTTTGTAAAATTCCATGGTGTTGATTCCAATTTACATGGATCAATTGGGTAGATGTAGCATGGGGATGTAAACTACAAGATGAATAAGGGATATATGATTCTTAAACACTAGAATTTTTGAATGAATCTAGAATTATGGATTGAGATAAGGCAGATGATGCTAAAAATATTTTGGGGCTTTAGTGAGATCTCCAAAAACAAAAAAAATGATGGAACAAAAAAATATTTGTAAAAGATGAATGTGTTATCACTTAGATTTTGCTCCCATTTTATATTTTTAGTATGATGAGTAGCATGGGTTGCAACACATGGAAAATATAATGACATAATGGGATCACATCCATGTTTTGGAACCTTGGAAAATTTAGGTGAACCTATGCAGATGGTTGACTTCCTTTCACTAAGATTAGTATAACTAGTACATGACCAATTCACATTAAACTACTACCTGTTAGTGATATTTCTCCTAACTAGGGTTTGACTTGTGAGGAAAGTATTTTTAGAATGATCTTTAAAATTAGAAAAATAGTGACTACACTAAATGTTATAGTGTAAATTAATGCTTGCTTTATTTAAATATAGTTGAAATTTTAATATGTTAAGTTTATTTAAAGCACAATCTTACACAAATATGAGATCAAAGGTAATATGGAATATTTATAAAATAAGGAATATGTTTCTTTATTTTATCAATAAGATTTCAAAAAGGCATAAATGATACCAAAGATGAATCTATGTCACTGAAAAAAGAATCATAGTATTCACAAACTTAATAAATAGACATACATACATAAAGAAGACACAACATAGGGAAAGAAAACCTTCAGTCTATTATCTTTATCCAGGCTACGACATGTAGGTCAATTATTAAAATGTATAATAATTTCTATAACAACAAAAAAGATAGATGGGATATGTTAGGGTACCTATATTTATACAAAAATACTCCCTTGAAAGAGAGGAAGTTAACAAAATCTTATGCCCAGTTAAAGAGCAATAAAATCCATGAAAATTCATGAAAACATCCTCCTCTTCAGATTCAAATGACATCCTTATTGGAGTAGATGAATGGAAAATAAGCATGTAACTATTAGGTTATTTAACAAGTATTGGAGGAGTAGATAAATCCATTGAAATATTCTAGTTGAACTCTTTCTTCTTTGAGTTGTGCTATTGTTATCTCTGCCAAAATAAACCATTACTTGGTAAATATTGAATGCTTGTGGATATTTTAGGTTATAACTTGAAAAAACTAATTTATAATTAGAAGTGAAGACTTTTACAACTTTTAAATCATTCAACTTGACAAAAAAGGAAAGTGTAAATTACAACATGAGTTTTTGAAATTGAAGCAATTAAAACTTTTCAAAAGTAAAAGTGTGAATTATAAGTTTGCACTTTATAAATTAAAGCTTGACAAAAAAATAATTTCAAATTAAAAATGGCTCTTTATCAAAAAAAGTTGTCAAAATGATAGTTGTAATTTATGACTTGAAACTTTACAATGTATCTTACAACAAAAAATGTATTTTATAATCAAATAAAAACATTAATCCACAACTAAAAGCTCTAAAGATTCCTTGTCCATTTTTGCTTGTATCTTCTTGATATAAGCATTGAAATTTCTAAAGATAACTTGAAGGCATTATTCATTATGACCAAGGGTGTAAAGGTTAATTATATCACATTTTATTATTACTTTAGATAGTTCCTTAGATGTAACTCTATAGACTTGAGTGTCTTTTCCCATCTAATCTAGGGTATTGTGATACCTGATGAATTGTTAAATAGAAATCAAGTTGAAAGTTGTATCCCATGTTGATTTTATCTTGAATACCCCTTTGAATTTGCCTTGAACCTATTGAAATTAAAGGGGTTGATCTTGGTGATCTGTTATTTCACATGAAAATTCACCAAGTGAATATTCAATGTCACAAATTGTATTTGTGGCCTTATCACATGTACTTTTGGCCTTATTGATACTATTAGTGAGTATCCTAATTCTAAAATGGGTTTCCATATCCAAATATTCATTCTCTACATAAATATTTAATATATTCTCTAATATGAGGGTGTTAATCTCAATTTGGTCAAAAACCTATAATTTTGGAAAGAATAGGGTCATTCTTTCAATTTCTTCCTCATACTTTATTATCTCTACTTTCATAGATGCATGATCATCCTTCAGAGTCTTGCAATAGTCCATTTACAACTCTATCACTCTATTTCCTTTTGTTATGAGTTCATCAACCTAGTATTTTGTGGCCCTTCCCATGGTACCAATATTTATCATTGTCTCAAATGTTTCTTTATCAGGGAAGTGGAAAAGAGATTGAGTTGGCTAGGCTAATGACTTGATGAACATCCTCAAAGCAATTTTCAACTACTCAACTTTATTTTTCTAGTTCATTTTTAGTGATCTTGTCACTATCCATCTTCTCAAAAAGAGAGTTGATACTTTACTGAACATCATGTTTCAGTCCTTCTCTTATTAGATGACCTAAGTGTAATTTAGATATTTAATAATCCCCCACCACTAGATCTTCCTTTTTTTAATCCATTGGGGGAACTACTATATCCACATATATTTCCCCTAATACATCATATGATATTCAAGATATGGTCTTAGGGAATTTCTTTGGTCATTTGGATGCCTCCAAAAGACCAAAGTCTATAGTGTTGGGAGACACCATTTATTCCCTTTTCTTTACAACTAATTATGTTATCCAACTTGGAGTGGCAACCTATGAATCTATAGTTGAAGTGGGCACTATCATTTGTGAATCTATAGCTGAAGATTTTACACTAGTGGTTACTATGACAAGTGATGTGTCTATCACTAATATTGTTGTTAAATCCTTGGTTGATGATTTGGCTATCTCAATCCCTTTTTTGGATTGAGTAGCCTTATTTATATAAGTGGGTCCATCTATCTTCACCTAATTGGTGGGGGCTTGGGTTATTATGGTAATGGGAGGAATAGGTATTTTAATGGGTAAACTGGGTCTATATGTGCTTATCAAGGGTGTGAAAGCTAAAACTAACATGAGTAGAAAGGTAGGCATGAGTAGTCAGAATATGGGATCTTGTGGAAGGGTGGAATCCAAGGAAATAAATGAATCAATCAACTTAGTGGGAATACTCAAAGTAAATGGAATATGTAGTGTGATTAGAGATGAAAATGAAGTTGTATTTATCTTAGTGGTTAGAATAGATAGCGGGATTTTAATTAGGATGATTGAGTCTATATCCATATATTGATGGGTGGTATTAGTGATCAATAGAGTGGTAGTGGATATTGGGGATGAGGTGGAAGTGATTATAAAAGAGGGACATGAAGGTGGATTTTTAGTGTCCAATTATGTTGATTGGCTTACTACCAAGGGAGTTACTTTCATAGGTGGGTTAAATGAAGGTATAACTATTTACACTAGTGGGTTGGTGGAAATAGGAGGGGTAATTTCTTGAGTAGACTAGGTAGTGGAGACAAAATGAGTGAGTACTATGGTTGGTTGAATAGTGGAGATAGGAAAGGGCATAACTTATGCTAGTTGAATAATAGTTGTGTCCTCTATATAAGTTGACATTGGTTGATCCATTGACTATGTTGTTATCTCTTGGCTACTAGAAGGACCCCTTTTTTCCATCTACTTCTACTTTAACTTATGTGACACAACTAGCCTATCTACCTAGTTTCCTTGGGTTCCACTATTGGGACCCTCTGCTACTATTGCCACACCCTTCTCCTTCACTTCTCTCAACTTATCACTAATACTTAGGTTCTCTTTGGTTATTTTTACCCCTTTTATCTATAACCAGTTTATAATTCCATTTATAACCTAGGTGGTCTTATACATCAATGAGAAGGATTCAGATATAGACCACTTGAATAGTGGAAGAGGTTGGAGATAGATTTTATTATCATAATACACCCTATGAACTAATAACTCATCATATTTCAAATATTCAAGGATTGGTACCATGTTGTAGGTTTTGATTTTTTCTAGGGTCATTATAGAATAATCTCTTAACTTTAATTCCTATTCATCTTGCATATCTTCCTAGTAATATTCATAAAAATGAATGTGGTAATATGTGGTGATGCCCACTATACTGGTACTATGGCTAGTCAGATCATAAAATGGCCTTATATCAAGATCTCTCAAGTTCATTTGAGTTATCTTGGCATATGCACATTTGGATTTTGATAAGGGTAGGTGTATCTCCCTATGCTAATAGGGAAGTGGATCCTTGCCTTATGCTTGTTTGATAAAAACTTTTGGGTTTCTACAAGTTAACTCACAAGTTCCATTAGGGACCATTTGTCACTTACATACCTAGGAATGGTGTAAGGACACTCACTCAAACCACCAAATCTAATGTATGAATATATTGGTAACTAAATGAAATATGACCCCCAATTTGTAATTTTAGTTTTTTTAGCATCATAAAATCTTCTCCTTCCTAGATCTTTATCAAACATAATTATGATGCAGTATACAAAAGTATCATTGACCCTTCTAAAATATTGTTTGTTTTTCTTGAGGTTAAGGTTAGGGTACTAGTTAAATACCTTATTGAATTGATCAGATACTATGTTCAATCCTTAGAATGCCCTCCCTTTTGATAATATATAGACTAGGTATGAGGTCATATAAAACTTTCCTATAGTTTGGACTTCCATCACCTATTTGTGAATGGAGTCATAAATCAACTAGGCCCAATGGATGTACTATTTGTTTTGATGGATTATCCAGATATACTGGTACATCTAATCCTAATAATTCTTGGCATCTGGGTTCCTTTCAACTTTGTATAAGAGTATAATGATGTCTCCTACTCCATGTTTGAAGTTTATCCTAGCCAAGGTTTTAGGCATTCTTGTGGATGTAGGTTTAGAGGTTTTTAGCCATTATTTGTTTATAACCCATAGATAAACTATATTATTATCTTAATATAAATTATTAGAAGAATCAAGAGTTATATCTAGATAAATTTTGTATTCTATAATTAGGAACACATTATCAATAAAATAAAGGTCTAGGTTTAGAATCATATCTCCACTATCATTCACCACAGCCTTCTTAGCATCATAGTGTTTTTCCATTATGATCATAAGCTCAGGTATTTTTACTAATAGTGGGAAGGCTACAACATGGGGTAACCCACTATCATAAATGATTTGAAACTAATCATTTTTTATTATGCATTTACTCTATTCCAAAAATTTGTGAGGTCTGTGTGACCTACATCAATGTCAGTGATCTGATTTATATTTGAGTCCAAGATGGATGTAACATGAGGTCCCTTGGAATTTAAATTCATTTCCTTTCTATACATGTATTTTGGGAAAAATGGTTTGGCATAATCAACTACAAATTTGGTCAAGGTTTAGACTTGTTATTATAGGTTATTCCTCTACTTTAAATTTGGGGGGGGGGGGGGGGGTGAAGGGGTTTCTTATAATTACATCTAGAAAGTCCAGCAGAGATATGACATGTAATTATAGTTCAAATGTCTAGTAGGGTTTCAACCTGTAATTTACACTTACAAAGTTAGATAAAAGTTATAGTGGGGGTTTTGGTTTGTAGAGGCAATTTAAATTTATGATGGGAACTTAGAGTTATTAGAGTAAGGGAAATCTCCATCAGTGTTTTATATGTGTTATTTCAACTTAGATCTATATGGGGTTTGATATTGAAAAATCAATAGGGCTTTCCATTGGAGATTATGTGGAAAATTCTATGGGAATATTATAGATTTTAATAGTAGGACACAAACCCTATATTTATTTGGAAAAGATGTAAATAAAATCTTTGTTTGATAGTATGTGAATGAGGAAAATAGGAAATATGCAAACAATACTAGAGAATGTGAGTAAGTATATCAATTTTGAGGGTAAAAAACCTAAACCTAGAAGAAAACCCTAGATTTCATGAATAAAAACAAATTAAAATGATTGAAGTAAATGTGGGATGCTCTAAAAGAATACCATGTTTGTGCATAGGGGATGACAATGGCAGAGATTGACATGTAGCATTGGTGTTGATGTTATCTTAGTGTTGCTTGACATTTGGTTCATAGGATTTCTTCCATGTAGAGCTCTAATTTCAATTGGTAAATGTTAGTAATGACCTAAAAAACCTAGTTTTATTAATAAAACCCACTTTTAATGCTAAGCAGGGTAGTGGTTGGGTAAACTATGAGAAAGTGGGGTTATCATGAAATTTTTTAAGTTACAAAATTGTATTTTGCATTTAAATATCTAATTTCTATCGAGTGGTTTGGTTCCAAGGAAGTAGGTATCAAAACCTTGTTTACACTTTGTAACTTTTAAAATTTGAAAATTGTAGTGGAATTTTTGATTTCCACTGGGTAGGGAGGAAGGGTAAAAAGCATAAATCGAGTTGCACTTTGAAAATTTACAAAGTTATAAAGTACAATCATAGTTTTAATTTTTTTAGGTATGGTGAAGAGCAAAAAGTGGAATAGGAGTTACACTTTACAACTTTGCAAAGTTTCAAAGTACAACTATAGTTCTTATTTCTATGAGGTATTGGGTAAGTGGAAAGTGTGGGTTTAGATGCACTTAACAACTTTTCAAGTTGAAAACTACACCCAAATCTCTGATTTTTACTAGGTAATTAGTAAGAAAAAAGTGGAGGTTTGGGTGAACTTTGTAACTTTGAAATTTATAAATTACACTCAAATCCTGAGTTTATACTAAGTATTTGGTAAGAAGAAAGAGGAGGTTTGGGTGCACTTTTCAACTTGGCGAGTTGTAAATTGAACATAAATATCTAGTTTATGCTAAGTATTAGAAAAGGTTTCTTGGTCACTTTTAAAACCTTTTCCCCAAAAAATTAATGGGTCTCCCTTAGGGTACAAGATGTTTTGATATTCTTGGATTAAAAATATCAATATTTTTGGTGACCTCTATGGGGTGATTGCCTACTAATAAATTTGTTCCCAGTACCCTTCTATTTCATTGGGCATGGAGTTGCTTTAAGCTTTAACACACTTTAACTGGACAAGAATAAAATTGGGAATTGTTTAAATAAGAACAAAATAGGATAAAAAATAGAAATAAACTAAGGAAACAAACACTCTTAATGAGTTAAAGACTTGTGCCAAATCACTTATTTGGAAAAACCAACTAAACCTTATATATACAATTTTTTGGAAAATATTTCAACCTCAAAATAAATATTTGAGGTATATCCCATTGACTGGGATAGGTAGGGCCGATCCATTGAGCCTAAATAGATGGAATGCATTTACTCCCTTACATTAAGAATTGATGTATGGACCACTCCATATTGCATCAAAATTTGTATCCTTTCCTAGTTTGGATCTTTAAGAATCCCATTTTATAGCCATGTATCCATCATTGAAGCTCCTATCATATGATTTTTTGTCAAAATTTCTTTTTATTTGAGCCTAATTTGCTTCCATAACTTACATTAACTAGTTCCTAAATTATTCTAGCTCCATGAGTTCTACTAACTGTACTATCATTTCATCATTTTCAATCAAATCAAACTTATGATTGAGTTATAGAGATGGTAACTAAATTGATAGCATAATTATAGATTCCATTTTATAGACTAACATGAATGGAGAATTTCCAATTTTTCTCTCAGGAGTGATCCTATAAGCCCAAAGTGCTGATTTTAACTTAGTGTGTCATATCCTTTGGTTATCCTCCATTATCTTTTTGATAATCCTTATGAGATAATTTTTGGTAGATTAATCCAAGATATTACCTTATGATTAATAATTAGAAATCGTGTAAGGAACACCAAATTTAGTGACAATGCCATCCATGAATTTTAGGATAGACGTTTCTATGTCATTTTTAAATACAACTGCTTCATTTCATCTATTGAAATAATCAATCATTGTAAGAACCCATTTATGTCATACACTTGACGGTGGATTGATCATGCCAATAATATCTAATCCCCACTAGGTAAATGGCTAGCTAGTTTGGATTAGTTTGAGAGGGGGAGTTATTAATATTTATTTACCTAAAAATTAAAAACATTTATCATAGTTATATACCCACTTATGGGCATAGGCTAGGCCAATAGTCTCTTTCCATCATTGTTTTTATGGTAGTGGTTCTTGCAGAGAGTTGTCTACCAGATGATCCATCATGAAACTCCTCAATCACCTTAGGAATTTGATCATGCTTGATGCACCTAAACATAAATCCTTTCATATATTTCCTAAAAAATACCCCATAAACAATAACATAAGTAATATATTGGACTCTAAAGTACCTCTTCTTGGAATTTTGGAGCTCATGCATGTATTCACTAGTCTATAGGAAGATAGTCATGTCACTGATCTAGTTGTTGATCGGATGTTGAGTGGATGGTTAGATTTCTTGTTGAAAATAAACTAAATTAGATATTACATCAGTAGTCTTTATATCAAAATAAATTTATTCACATAAACCCTTTCCTCTTCTGATCTTAGTTATTTTGATATTCACATCATATTCCATGACTTTTGTGATCCAACCCACTCTCTTCTCATTTATTTCTTGGTTCAATAGGAACTCCTTGATGCTTTGGTGACTAACCATAAGATGGATTTTATTATTAGAGATCATATGCCTAAAATTTTTTAGAGCTTTAATTATAACATATACTTGTTTCTCAACAAAACTATACTTTTCCTCATAATCCTTCAAGGATTAACTAAAAAAAGATATGGGCTACTCCAACTATTCTTTATTATATTGAGTCAAAATAGTTGATACACTACCTTCCCCTCCAAAAACATATAGAATGAAATCATTCTCATAGTTGGGGTTGACTAGGGTAGGATATCAAGAAATAACCTACTTGATGGCTTTATAACTATCCTTTCTTTCCTGTATCCAATTGAAACTAACCCCTTTCTTAAGCATGGAAATAAGGAGATTGGCCATGGAGGTAAAATTTGGAATGAAGATTCTTACAAAGTTTATCATTCCTAGGAAACTTTGTAATCCATTTTTATGGCTCAGAAGAGCTAGTAAAGATATAACACTTACTCTCTTAGGGTCTATTTTAAGACCTTATTTTGAAATAATGTATCCCAGTGGTTTCCCTTCATGAACTATAAAAACACACTTTTTTGGATTGAAGGAAACTCTAAATTATTTGTACCTTTCAAAAACTTTCCTAAGGTGATCTTATTGGCAATTATTATAATTTATGTCAAAGGTAATGACAAAGTGGTGATTGATGAAGGGTGATATCATAAAGTGACAAGGAAGCCTAAAGAGAGGTCATTGATTAGGCATGATCATGTCTTTTAAAGACAATATGGAGATAAGATACATTAGTATGAGCATGGTATTGTTGGATCATGTGTATAAGGTATATAGTCATTTCATGACTCTTAAGAGTGAGTTGAGTAGTAAGGATTTATTAAGGGTTTGCATCTAAGCTTAGCCTTATGATCCTAGGTGGAATAATGTAGTAGGTTGAGTAGGATTGATAACTTTTGAGCTCATGTGAGCCATGTTGTAGATATAACATGTTGTATCTAGTATTTATATGTAGTTATAGGTTAAGGAATGAAAACAAAAGTGCATAAATAGTGGTTTGGGGGTCTCAAGTGCATGAAAGTCTAGATAGGCTTGGCCAAATGATATAAGTTGATTAGTTCTAAGTACAATATGGAAAAGGTGAGTGTTGGCAGAGATTAGGTATGTTGTCTTGGAGGTGTGTACCAATTTTTAAGTCATAGTTTATATCAAGAATGCCTAAGAATGGTTTTGAGGTTTCTTGAGTGCTTTAAATGAAGATTTGAAGACCTGAGAGGAATTTTCATGAGCTTATTAACTTATTAATATTATACATGGGGAGTTTATCCTTTTGGGAGAGATATTACATGGATATAAGAAAATTTTCCAAGCATTTATAAGTGGTTTCATGTATGGAGTTATATGAATAATTTTTAACACCTATAGGTGGTCTAAACCCTTACTAACCCCTCATAATGACCCGATGGAGAAGATATTGATGATTTATGCATAGAATGGATTGGTTTAAATATGTGAGTTATTGGTATATATTGTGTACTCTCTTAGGTTTTCCCAAGTGGCATTGGCCTGCTTCAAAAGAGAGAAAATGAGGAGTTATAGGATTGTTTTTAAAGAAGAAGGTTTTTCTCAAAAAAGTTGCAAAGGAAAAATTGATAAAATGGATGAGTGAAGATGTTAAATACTCATAATTTGATTTATTGAAAGGTTATAGATTAGTTTGAGACCTTAGGTGAACAAACTTGATGACCCAAGTTGCCTAGTTAGTAAAATCTTGAATGAAGAAAAATAGTGATTATCTAAGCAGTCTATAAAAGATATTTTTGTATGAGTTTACATGATATAATGAAGGGAAAAAGTTCATGGATATATTTTTTATTAATCATATGTAATTACCATTATTTTTATAGAGTTTGGATGTCTTTTCTCAAGGAGATATGGTGTTTGGAAGTTGTCTTGTCAAGGTATGAAAAGCCAATGCGAGATAGTGGTGAGAGATTGGTCTAAAAGACCAATTTTTTGTATTATAAAATATTTTATATACTCTTTAATTTCTATATCAATCTAATTTATTCATATGAAATAATCTATAATGATTTAATGTGCCTATTCAAGTGTTATAAGTGAGCTTCTTTATGACTAGTTCTTAATAGTCATTTGTTGTTTTGAGTGATCTTAGTTATGAAGAGAGTACATGAGTTTAGAATTATAATTAATATGGAGAAGATAATTAGGTATTTCATGAAAATTTAAATGAATTTATAAGGTTTGATTATGCATTTTTAGGTGTTAATAGTCTTGCTTTTAAAGACTAGTTTCTGAGTGCATAAGCAATACTATGTAAGTTTTTTGAAGAGATGGGTTTGAGCCTATTTGACTTGTGTGACGACTTTATAAGAATATGTTTATTTTTTTAGGTCATTTTTTATCCATTTGTATTTTTTTTTGGTCATAGCTAAGGTGTCCAAGTTGTTTTTGGATTCATTTTTTAAGATAATGTTTTTAGCTTATTTAGGCCTAATAGGTGAAGAAGGCCCAATGGAGTGTAAATGAGGTAAAAGAATGATATAATACTTAGTTAGCATGGATATGGTTAGTATAGGTATTTTTATATGTTTTTAAAGCTATAGGTAAGGTATTTTGGGTCCATGGTTACTCATTTTTTGGCAATAAAAGAATATACCTAATCATAATAGGTCTTCGTGAGCCTAAAGTGTGGATAAGACCTATTAGAGAGTTTTTTGTCTTGTTAAGATTTGAAAATATTTGAAGTAAATTTTGTTTGTGTCTCTAAAAGTTTTTTATCATTGCATAAGGGTCATTTATGTTGTAAAGGATATAAGTGTAATGTGTAGATAAGAGAGGGATAGTTCATTAGGCCTAATGAGGTGGTATGAGCCATTTGAAGTATACTTGACCCATTGAATAGGTGTAACTTGTAATGTAACATTTCATATTTATATTTTGAGTTGATACAAATATGGGTAAGATGGTGTGGTTGATAAATTATGAGCTAGATTAAGTGTATGGTATATGACGAAGGCTTATTTTGGTTAGTGTATTATGAATTGAAGCAAAGGATATAGATTATTGAAGGAGTTGTGATAGGTCATTGAGCACCATAAAATGTATAAGAAGATTTTAATATGATTATATAATATTTTTTTTAGGTGATTACATAGGTCATTAGACCTAATAAGCCTAGAAGTGGTTGGTTGAGTGAGAAGGCCTAAGAGGTCATTTGATTGAAGAAAATGAAGATTGTTGTATGAGGTGGAAAGGTATGTTTAAAGATGTTAGATAAATATAAATCCATCATCATGTGTATAATAAATCATATAAAAATTGGATATAATTTTTGAGGTGATTGAGTGGATGCTTGATCACCTAGGGGGTTTTAGCCTCCTTGCTTATTGGATCTAACTAAAGGTCAAGTGGGTGCTTGACTAAATTGAGGGGTGGGTGTTCCTTGATCAATTGGTTCTTGTATAAATCTTGTTTAATTATTATAAGGTAATATTACAAATGGTGTGAAAGTGGGTTTTATCCCCCATGAGGGTTCCCCACATAGATTATGTGTTATGGTTGTGTTCTCTTTGCTTTGATGCTAGTCTAGTTGCTTATGCTTTATTGTAATGATTCATGAATGATAATGAATGAATGATATTTGGTTTGAAAGGGAAATAATTTTAGGCCACTGATTCACCCCCTTAGTGTATGTTCTTCCAAAAATTGGTATCCGATCAGGTCCTTTTGTGAAGGCTTGACAACTTGAAGATGGTCCTAAGAAGCACAAGATGGCTAATCAATTGAAGAGAGAAAATCAAAGTTTTAAATTTGTTATCAAAGATATTGAGAATTAGGTATTTGATTTGAATCTTAAACTTTCTGATGAAGTAAAATAAAATGGTGTGGTTATTCATAATGTCAAAAATCAAGTAGAGGTTACTTATACATGTCTAATATCAAGTGAAGAAAGTGTAATCAATATAAGGAAATTTTTGAGAAGTATAGAGGTAAGATGAGAGAGTATGATCAAGAATATCATTATAATATCATGGAATCAAGCCTTAAGGCTAGTAAGAATGAGTTCATAAAGATCAATAAGGAGTTATAATCTTTGAAATCAAGTGTAAGATCAAGAGAAAATGAAGAGATGGTTCAAGTCAAAAAGACTGAGAAGCCTAAGCAAGTCAAGGAGAATGCAAACTTAGAGAGAAATGTAGGAAGGTAAATTAAATATCCAAATTATATACGGTATGCAATTAAGTTTAATGAGCATTGTTATGCATGTTTTCAATATGGTCATAGGGTAAGAGATTGCAGAAGGATGAGCTCTAAGAATGGATGCTCATAGATCTATGGAAGAAGGATCAATTGGCCAAAATTTGATCATAGTTCACATAAAATAAGAGGTATGTATAACAAGAGTGAGGTGGTTTCCTACAATTTTAATACATATAGTCATATTTCTAGGTTTTTTAAGAATAACTTGAAGAGGCACTCTAGTCCTAACAAAAAGAAAGATGTTCCTAATAATCAAGAAAAAGTATGAATAACAAAGTCAGTGAAAGTTGTTCCTAATAAGCTAAATGATATAGGTAAACCATTTGCTATAATAGAGAAGGAATCAAATTTTAAGACTTTATAAGAGAGTCAATAATAGTTTCTATTAGCTCATCTAGAGGAGAAGATAGATGATGATGACATCATGCCTAAGGTGTCAATAAAGTTCAAGAAGATTCTAATGGAAGAATCTCAACTCTTTGATTGCAAATAAGTTGAGAAGATTTTAGTTGAAAAGGTATGAAAAGATCATTTTTTATCCTCATGTGTTGACAATATAGTCATAAAAGAGGAGAATAATATTAAGGAGGATGGGCATGTCATTTCAATCAAGCATAAGAATAAGAAGAAGAACAATTAGTCTAATATGATCAATGAAGTAAGTAAGGAGGTGTGGAAATATCTTGAGTACATATTATTCTAAGAGATCATTAGAATGGGTGTCTTTATTATGTTTCATAGAGAAATTCTACAATTTAAATAAAAATGTGTGTTACAATCAATGATTTCATCTTGATTTGAAAAGAGATAGGCCTAAGAGAAAGGTTTTGAGAATCAAGATAGGGTGGTATGATAAATGGAGACTTATCAAGGGAAAAAATATTTTTTTATGAGTCCTTGATGGATGATTCAAAGTGAGAAGTGATAAAAAGAGTGTAAAATGTGATATGAATCTATGTGATAGTCAATGAAGTATGAGAATCCTTGTCTAGTTAAAGGCTAACCAAGAAAAAATAAGAATGGTTGATGAACTATAGATATTTAGAAAGGTGAGAGTTGATGGATTAGAGCTCCAAATGAATTGTAGATAATTAAAGTCTTTCTATAGGAGGTAAAGAAGGATTTTGATTGGTGTCGGGTCATGCAAGCCTATGTGACTCCATATTCTAGGGCTTGAATAAAAATTGCCATATATTGAGTTACAAGTAAAGGTGAGTACTAAAACATGGTGGTCATACCATATTAGATGTAATCTAAGTTATTTTGAAGTCCTCAGTTAGTTTTGTTAATCATACATTATGGTTTGGGAGCAAAAGGGCAAGAACGTGTCTTAGAGGCCTAATTATAGGTCTGGATGTGTCTAGAAGAAAGAGATGGTCCAAAGGAACCTAAAGTAAAAACTTTCATGGAGAAAAAAGGGAATAAAGGGTAATCTAAAAGTTGATTATTTTTTTGAGATCATTTATCTTTTTTTATATGCATGAGGATATGTGTCAAAATAGGGATAAAAGGAGCCAATAAGCTCGTTAAAGGAATATGGATGGTTTGAAGGCATAAAAAGTGTTCTAATTAAAATAAAGTTATGATTCATGTGTGATTTGGTAAATGGAAGTCATTGAAAGTGTTTTTAATTATCATTTTAGACACTAAAATTGAAACTATTTCACTTGTTCCACTCTCTGTGTCGAAACGCCCCTTGAGCCTTTTTTCAATAATAATTATTAGCCTCCCTAACTCATGATTTTAACCCTCACATATTTAATTAATTTAAAATATATAATTAATTTAATTAAAAAAATCCTTTTGCCACCTTATCTGGCCACCTCATCCTAAGACTAATTCTCACTTGATGAGTCACCTCAAGACTTAGTCCCCTTAACTACCCAAGACTTGTTCTCACCTCAAAAATGAGTTCCTAACTAATTACATCCTTCTTAACCTCCTATTTATACCATTTTATAATGGATACCTCACTTTTCATGAGGATAAATATAAAATAGGATAAAAATAAGTAGTTTTACCTATTCTTATGCCATCGACATTGGTTAACGCATGACTAACATCGATGGGATCGTCGATGTCGGTTATATAATCCAAACTCCAAGCTGATGTTTAGGTTAATAGAAATCAAGAAAACTCATTATTATTTGCATATAGGCTTTTTGAATTTAGTGTTTGACATCTTGGCTTACTATTATCTTACATAAATCAATCTAGATCTGGAATTATGCTCTTGAGAATGAGTAGCACCTACTTTTTATCTCTATTTAAGGCATCAGTTTAGACTGCCTGATAAGAGCCATCCATCTAACACTTATCATTCAGTCACCATTTTAGCTAAGTACATCACTTTGAATTTTTCACTAAAATTTTTCTATTTTAAGTCTAAATAAAAATAGAGAAGGATAGGGATAAGTGATTAGAATGAACTTGGATTGGTTTGTGCACCATATCCAGACATTGTGAGCACTCCTCTTTAGCTGGGGAGGAATACCTAAAAGTAAGAAAGCACTACCACAAAATGTTTGTTAGTAGATAAATGAGTGAGATGCCAAGCTATGTGCTTGTTTTAGGATGTGTCAAACTTACTTAGAGATGACAGTCCACTTTTGAGAGACAAAAACATAATAAATAACCAAGAGAGAGGAAAAGAGAGTAAAAGAGAGATAATGTTACCATTATTCACAACTTGAGTGTAGTAGAAAGTAATAGAGTGTAGGTGGGATGTTCTATTTGTATTTTGGAAGTTGTTTGGGTTGGTCTTAAAAAGGGTTACCAGAAATCCATAGTTACCAACATTGGTTAAGTTGTCGAGGTCAGTGAGGAAGTAACTAATACCGGTTAGGCTGCCAAGGTTGGTGAGGAAATGTGATTGATATCAGTTAAGCTACTAATGTCAATATGGGTAATAATTGCCTAAGAGTTTTTAGGTCTAGGAAATGGTTGTGGTCAGGGATGGAAGGTTGGGGGAGATTTGTGTGTGTGTGTGAGAGAGAGAGAGAAGTGTTTGGATGGATATGGTTAGAGGTTTGGTGTGTTAGAATAAGGGGAAATAAACAAATAAGTTTTATAACTCCTTCACAGTGTTTGATCAAGATTGTGTAAAAACAATAAACCATAGATATAAAGGATTTGTAAAGTAACTTCTTAAAGACTTATATAATAAGTTATATACTTAGCTACAATGGTGACTGAATGATAAGTGATGAATGGATGGCTCTTATTAGGTACTCTAAACTGATGCTTTAAATAGAGACAACAAGTGGGTATTGCTAGTTCTCAAGAGCTTAGTTCCAAATCTGGATTGACTTAAGTAAGATAATAGTAAGTCAAGATGTCAAAAATTGAATGAAAAAAGGTTGTATGCAAATAAGAATGAGTTTTATTGATTTCTGCTGACTTGAACATTAGTTTGGAGTTTGGCATATATAATTGATGTCGGTGATCCTATCGACATTGGTCATGGGTTGATCAATGTCAATGACATAAGAATAGGTAAAATTACTTATTTTTAGCCTATTTTATATTTCTTCTCATGTCAAGCGTGGTATCCATTACAAAATGGTAGAAATAAGAGGTTAAGAAGGATGTAGTTGGTTAGGAACTCATTTTTGAGGTGAGAACAAGTCTTGGGTAGTTAGGTTAAGGGGACTAAGTCTTGAGGTGACTCATTAGGTGAGCATTAGTCTTAGGATGAGGTGGCTTGGTAAGTGGAAAAAGGGTTTTTTAATTAACTTTATTATATATTTTAAATTAATTAAATATGTGAGGGGTAAAAGCATGAGTTAGGGAGGCTAATCATTATTATTAAAGAAGGGCCCATGGGGGCTTTCGACACAGGGAGTGGAATGATTGTAATAGGTTCAATTTTAGTGTCTACATTTTCCCCTTTTTGTCTTGTAATTTGCACTGATATGTTGCAAAGAAAAAATAGGAGTTAGATTTTGATGAAAATTTGGGTAGTTGGACCTATGTTGAGGTATGTTGAGGTATCAAACCAAGTCAAATTGTTGAAAATATATTAAATATTCATGGATGAAAAAAGGAATATTTTGAGCTTTGTAAGTAAACAAGTCTAAAGATTAGGTTGAAGTCAAGTGGTTAAATAAGTACTATATCATAAGCCCAAATGGATATGATCAATTTGATGTACGTCAAAATGGAATCTTAGTTGTTGTTTAGTCCACTTTATCATTTATAGCAAAGGGAAAGGAGAAAATGAGGTTGTCATCAATGACAAAGGGGGAGATTATTGCAAAGTATTTTCATTGATGTCAAAGGTAATAAAAAAGTTGTGATTGATGAAGGGTGATATCATAAAGTGATAAAGAAGCCTAAAGAGAGGTCATTGCTTAGGCATGATCATGTCTTGTAGAGACAAGATGGAGATAAGATAGATTAGTATGATCTTGAGTTTTAGCATGTTATTATTAGAGAATGTGTATGAGGTATAGAGTCAATTCACGACTCTCAAGAGTGAACTACAATAGAAAGGATTCATTAAGGGTTTGCATCTAGGTTTAGCCTTGTAACCCTAGGTAGACTAATGCAGTAGTTTCAACAAGATTGATAAATTGTGAGCTAATGTGAGCCTTATTCATGATATAACATGTTGTATCTAGTAATTCTATGTAGTTACAGGTCAAGGAATGAAGACAAAAGTGCATAAATAGTAGTTTGGTGGTCTTAAGTGGATACAAGTCTACATAGGCTTAACCAAATGAGATAAGTTGATTGGGTTTAAGTACAAGATGGCAAAGGTGAGTGTTGGTAGAGATTAGGGATGTTGTTTTGGAGGTGTGTGCCAAGTTTGAAGTCATAGCTTATAGAAATAATTCCTAAGAATGATTTTGAGGTTTCTTGAAGGCTTTGAAGAAGATTTGAAGACTTGGGAAGAATTTTCATGATCTCATTAGCTCATTAATCTTTTACATGGGGATATGAGCCTTTTGGGAGAGATAGTACATAGATCTAAGAAATTTTTATAGACATTTAGAAGTGGTTTCATGTATGTCACTATATGAACAATCATTAATAATTATAGGTGGTCTAAACCCTCACTAAAACCTCATAGTGACCTAATGGAGAATATATTGATGGTTTGTGCCCAAAATGGATTGTTTGACTTAGGTAAGTGATTGGAAGATGTTGTGTACTCTCTTAGGTTTTCCCAAGTGGCATTGGCTTGCTTCAAGAGAGATAATGAGGAGTCACATTATTATTTTTAAATAAGAAGGTTTTTATCAAAAATTTACAAAAGAATAGTTGATCAAAGGATGAGTGAAGATGTTTTTGAATCATACTTTGATTCATTGAAAGGTTATATATCATTTGGAGACCTTAGGTGAAAAAAATTGATGACCCAATTTGCCTAGTTGCTAGAAGCTTAAATGAAGAAAAATAATGATTATCTAGGTAGTCTACAAAAGATATTTTTTATGAGTTTTCATCATAGAATGAAGTGAAAAAGTTCATGTATATTTTTTTTATAACTCATATGTCATGATCATGATTGGTAGAGAGTTTTGAGGTATGTTCTCAAGGAGATATGATGTTTAGAAGTGGGCTTGTCAAGGTATGAAAAGCTTATGTGAGATAGTGGTGAGAGATTGGTCTAAAATACCAATTTAATTATGGTTTATACTCTTTAATTTGATATATATGTATAATTTATTCATATTAATTCATCTAGAGTGATTTAATGTTCTTATTCAAGTGTTAGAAGTGAGCTTCTTTATGGCTGGTTCTTAATAGTCATTTATTGTTTTGAGTGAGCTTAATTATGAAGAGAGTAGAAGACTTATTGTCATGAATTGAGAATTATAATTCACATGGATATGATAATGAGTTATTTAATGACCATTTAAATTAATTTATAAGGTTTTATTATTATTTTTTATGTGTTGATAGTCCTGCTTCTAAAAACTAGTTTCTGAGTGTATAGGCAGTCCTATGTAAACTTTTAGAAGAGATGGGTTTGAGCCTGTTTGAATTGTGTGAAGGATTTATAGGAATATTTTGATGTTTTAAGGTCTTTTTGTATCCATTTTTATGATTTTTTGGTCATATATAAGGTGACCAAGTTATTTTTGGGTTCATTTTTTAAGACAATGTTTCAAGCTTATTTAGGCCTAATAGGTGAAGACCTAATGGAGTGTCAATGAGGTAAGAAATGATATAAAACTTAGTGAGAATAGAGGTGGCCACTATAGGTCCTATTATAAGTGGTTAAATTTTTTAAAATATGTGGATAAGGTCTTTTAAATCCATGGTGACTCATTTTTTAGCGATAAAGGAATAGACCTAATCCTAATAGGTCTTCATGAACCTAAAGGGTGGATAAGACCTATTAGAGAGATTTATGTCTTGTTTAGCTTTGAAAATGTTTTAAGGATGTTTTTTTTTTTTGTTTATAATTTTTTTTATCATTTTATAATGGATATTAATGTTATAAAGGATCTAAGTGTAATGTGTAGATAAGAGAGGGCTAATTCATTAGGCCTAATGAGGTGGTATGAGCGATTTGAAGTACATCCAACCTATTAAATGGGTATAAATTTTAATGTAACATGTCCTATTCATATTTTTATTTTATCTAAGTATGGGTAATATGGTGTGGTTTATAGATTATGAGATAGAGAAAGTGTATGGTATATGAAGAAGGCCTAATAGGCCTATTTTAGGTAGTTACTATATTGACATTTAATGTGAAGGATATAGTTTACTAAAGGAGTTATGATAGGTAATTGAGGACCATCAAAGGAAAAATAATATTTTATTATGCCTATATATTAAGTTTCTATAAGTGATTACACAGGTTTGTAGACCTAATGAGCCTAGAAGTGGTTGGTTGAGTGAGAATACCTAAGAGGTCATTTGAGTGAAGAAAAGAAGGATTGTTGTATAAGGTATAAAGGTAAGTTTATAAGTGTTAGAGAAATAAAAATTCATCATCAGGTGTATAAGACATTATATCAGAGGTGGAGATCATTTTGGAGGTGTTTGAGTGGGTGCTTGATCATTTAGGGGGTTATATCCTCCTTTCTATTTGGAGCTAGCTAAAGGTCAAGTTGATGCTTGACTAAACTGAGGGGTGGGTGCTCCTTGATCAGTTGGTGATGGTATAAATAGTATTACATTCTTGTAGGATAGTAGTCCAAAGGGTGTGATAGTGGGTTTTACCTCTCATGAGGGTTTCCCACATTGATGATGTGTTATGGTTATGTTCTCTTTGCTTTGATGTTAGTCTAGTTGCTTATGCTTTATTTTAATGATTCATAAATTATAATTAATGAATTATATGTGTTTTTAAAGGGAAAGAATTTTAGGCCAATAATTCACCCCACTCTCAGTAGTTGTGCTTCCAATAGATCTAGGTGGTCACCAACATGTTTTGAATAAATAGTGATGGCATCTAGGTACACCAAGATCATCTCATTTATGAAACCTTGAAATCCATATACATTGATTTTTAAATGTAGCACTGACATTTATTAGACCAAAATACATCTTTTTATAGGTATATGTGTCCCATTTTATAATGAAAGTGGTCTTGAACTAATCAATTTCCTGTACTAAGATTTGGTTATATACAAAATAAATGTTTAAAGGGAAAAAAAATTTAGATCCTGATACAATTTGAAGGATTTAATCCATGGGTGGAAAGTGATAATTATCCTTTAAGGATGATTTTTTAGGTCTCTAAAATATACACAAATCTTGATTTCACCATTATTTTTCCTTATAGGGACCAAGTTAACAACCTAGGATCAGTGTTTGATAGGGAAAATGATGTTAGCCTCTATTAGTTTAAACTCACTCTTCATCAAGGGTTCTATTTTTGGATTGATTTGTCTCTATTTTTGTCTAATAGGCTTGGTATTTGGGTCAAGTTATATTGTGTGTTGGGCTAAGCTAGGGTCAAAACCCCTTGGATATTTATAACTCCAAGTGAATTTATCATCAAATTCTCAACACAACCCATTAAAATATTTCTTTTTGCAAGTATTGCATACCTTTCTAATATTCAATGCTTTAAATTTTGATATGACTATTAGCTCATAGTCTTCTTCATTGACCATGATATTTTTCTTCTCACCCTTCAGATAATCATTAGAGTTGAAGATAATTTCCAAATTAACCAGACCCTTGGGAAATTTGCTTATCTTAAATTAAATGATTTGATCCCCATATTGTTCTTAGAGTCTTGACTAATTTTTGTTTGATAATTCAGCCTCATCTCACAAAAAATTAATAATTTACTGATTGCTATCAAAAACTTGCTAGTTGGCTGCATTGTTTAGAACAAATGGTCTCATTATTAATTTTACATGTTGGATATTATTCTTATTTATCTCTTTAGGTAGGTTATATTGAGAACCCATTAAGGCCATGTAATAATCATCCTTATTTTGTGCTCTTGGTACTACCTAAATGTTTAAAGCATTAAAATATTCTAACATGTCTCAAACCCTATGTTTATAAGATCTTAGAAAATTATTATTGGTTGTGATTTTTTATCTTACTTGGTGAATTATCAGTTAAATATCACCAAACACTTATAGTGATTGTATTCCCCTTGCTTTGGCCAACTGGAGACCTTGAATCAATGTTTCATATTCAACCAAATTGTTAGCGCAACTAAATTGAAATCTAAAAGAATAGAAATAACTCTCCTTTTGGGGAGAGATCAAAATAATACCTTCACCTAACCCATTTCTACTTCTTAAACCACCGAATAATAGTTTCCACACTCCCTTGATATCCTCAACTTTTTTCATAAGGTTTGAGATGATTGCATCATTTTCATGAATGTAATACATACCCAACCTGATTTATTTAACATAATCATAAGGATCAAACTAGAGAGCTAATACCCATTTTTATAGATGAGTGCCTAGGATTTACTCTCATGGTCAAGTTCCTCCTCCTAATCTTGCAATGTGTAATTCATATCCATAGGGATAGGAATATATGGATCAATGTGGTCTTTATCAATTTCCTTAGTTTTTATTATCACTCTAGTTCTATATATTATCCTTGGTAATATATGGGACCACTTAGTAGATAGATACCCTCTCATTTTTGTAGTAAAGTTTTGAGAAAGGTAGTTAGAAAAATAGGGGGTAGGTTAATAACTGAGATATATTGGGGTATTGATAAGATTAGACATGCATAGATGGTAAGGTTTAAACATGTTATATTACCAACTAGCTGGATAGTAGTCCCATCCAAATGAACCATGACTTTTTTGATAGGTGTGTATTTAATACCAAGAACACCAACTATTTTTATGGGCAAAACAAAACTACTAGCCCCAAAGTCTACCATGTAGTTATGTACGAGATTTTTCCCAACATGAATGAAAGGTAAAAAGGGGAAGGATTACCATTTTTAATTAATTTTGTGTCTATTTGAGGTTGAAAAAAAATTAACCATAGTAGTGGGTTCCTTATTTATGACTTTATCTATTATTTCAAACTTTTTAAAAGATTCCTAAAGTGAGTCCCTTTGTACTAAAATAGACAGTACTTCCCACATGGTGACATTCAAGTTATTCTTATTCTTATACAATATTTAAAGGAATGTTACCAACCATTTTTAGTGCCTTTATGGGAGCTATATCTTCTTTCACGAGATTTGGGGTCAACAATTTTGACTTTGGCTGGCCCATTGACACATTGTGTGGTCTATGAATTGTGTTTCCTTTTGAAACCTCTTGTACAAATTTTTACGTTGTAGCCTATTTAACCCTAGGGGGTTGATCACTTTCTATTTCTCTCTTCTTAGAGCATGTATTTTCTTCCATTGAACTACCACCATTGCTAGTGTTTCCTCCTAATTCATTCCACAAAAATCCTCCTCTTGACTGTTTAAAAGAGTAGCTTCATTTTGTGTAGGCTCTTGTGCATCTTCCTACTGGGAAGTACATTCCTCTTGCTATCCTTGGGTGTTTGATATGCTTTGTACCATCAAGGCTTGACTAATGACACCATTGGAACAAACAATCTAATTATGTGGTTGAGGACAAGGATATCACCACTCATATTCTTAAGCTAGGTTATTCTAAATAGGAAAAATGGCTTTAGAAGTACTTGTTTCAAGTAGAGCATGGAAATTTGGAATCTATGATTGTATGGTTTGACTTTGGGGTTGTTATCTACCTTGGTATGGCTATCTATTGGGATGGTATGTTTGGTTAGCTTGTTGATAAGGCCTATAGTTTTTGTATTGCTACCTTTCCATAGCTACCAACTCATTACCAAAGATTTTAAGTAGTGACTTAACTTCATATAAATCATCATAAAGGGATGGAGTTAAAGCTGGTGCATTGCTTATGGTGGGAGTTAGGGATACAATGGGTTTTTTCAGAGGCACTTCTAAAAATAATGGCATTAGAGGCCAAGGAGTAATTTTTCTAGCTTGAATGAGGTAATTTTGTGATCTTATTGCTATGTCATAAGCATTGGGGAGTGTGGTGCCACCCATTGATTGAATCATGATAGCTATATCACTATTTAAAGCTCTCGAGTAATACAAGAAAGCATTGTTCAAGGTTGGCTTAACTAACACTGGGATTTTATTCTATCTTTTGAAATCAAAAATTAAAATCATGCATAAAATCATGATGAGCTCATTTAATAGTGGTTAGTTTTCCAAATCGTGAGAGGTGGTCACTCTTATCCTTAATCTATGTGCATAAGGCAGACCCTAGATCACCCTAGACATAGATGGAATTAGGAAGCACACTTTTATACCATTATAAGGATTTACCCTTAAAGATGGTTATTTTTGATGTACCAAATCCTAGTACAAGAATTTGACTAGTTCAAGATCTCTTTGACTACAAAATAGGACACACATGCCTATAAAAATATTCTTTTTGGTCTAACCAACACTAGTGATACATTTTAAAGAGACATGGATATGGATTTTAGGGGTTTGATAATAAATGTTGATATTTTTTAGCCAAAAATATCAAAACATATTTTACCCTAAGGGAGACCCATTATTTTTATGGGAAAAAGATGTAAAAGTGACTAAAAAATCTTTTATAATACTTAGTAAAAATTGGAGATTTGAGTGCAATTTGAAACTTGCCAAATTACTAAGTGTTTTTGGAACACAACTATCTACTGAGAGGTGGGTGAGTCACTAGATTGATCAAAATTAGTCATTTAATGCTTTTAATGTAAATTAAAAAGTATATGTAGATACCACACACATAAAAATAGAAACAACACTCAGTGTATGTGGAAAACCCAATATGGGAAAAACCAAAGTGAGAATAGCTACTATAATCTAGCCTCATAATCAAAACCTCATTGGTTATAATGTTTAAGGGCACTGACCCTAAGGATAGACCGATCCCCTGATTTGAGAGTACCTAATCTAAGGAAAAACCTATTGGTAATTGAGCATCAACTCAACTCTTCTAATGGCACCTACCAATTAGATATATTAGGTAGGTACAACTCCAAATTATAAAATTGATTCAAAAATGAATCCAATTCTTTGTTATAGGCCTATTCTATAACTACTCATACTCTACACTTTTCTCTCTTCCTCTCTACCTCTCTCCCCCTCAATTCAACCATTTTTTCATAGTGTATATCCTAGATGATGTTTATATGCATTGGATCTAGGTATCACATATTTGTATTCATACTTGGTCATTAAGACATCATGCTCCAATTGTTTTGGAACTCAATTCATATTTATTTAACAAAAAGTTTCCCACTTCTTGAATTCACACACCACCACCATAATTATCTATCTTTTACTATATTCAACATATATCAAGATATAATTTTGAAACACATGCCATTTTACACAATTTTGATCGATTACTACAATATATATTGTTCTTTGTATCATAAAATGCATCTTACATTAGTGTTCTATCACTTGACCATTGAGATTAACAAATATTTAAATACTGACCATTGATCTTAATTTTGTGCCATGATCCAATGATCCTTATTCAATTGTCCCAACTTTAAAACACAACTGCTAGATCAATATCATGCTCTCCATTATATTTTTGTGAGCTTCCAAACTTTAATGCTTTAATTTTAAGTTTTAACCATTGATCTTTTTCTTAGTCTCCTAAGATTAGGACACTTGGTACTCTCACGTGCCTTTTGCACATTACTATCATTTCCTTCTATTGAGACACTTAGAACCTTTGCATTGATAATTGATTGTCTTTGAACCGTATCATAGATCTATTGCTCAAGCTCCATGATTATGACACATGTCATCAATGCATTCATTTTTAGGTTATTTGACTTATTAAATTTACTACATGTTTATGGATCTTTATCATGCAATTAAGTGCTCACCATTGATCAAAATCAAACAAATATTATGTCAAGGACTTAGGAAATATTAAAGTCTTTGATCACTATTCCAAGCTGGTAATTACTAGATCAAAGGGTTTGGTTGCATGATAATGAGGAAGGCTTAAGTTATGACTTAAGTGATCAGTTTTTACCTATATCTAGTCAACATAAAAATAGAAAAGCCTAAGAAAACAATGACTAAAACTAATAGGGTTTTATTGAGAAACCCTAGTAATGGCTGAGAGTAAAGATCAATCATTTATGAGCTCATTTCTCTTCATCTAAACATACAAACCATATATATGAGATGCACTTTAAAAATCCATAAAAAATATTCTATTAATTTCTCTACAAATATCTAAAAATATTCTTTATAAAAGCATGACAACTTTATATGACAATATTGCACCCTGTGCAATTACAAAACATTCTATTATTTTCATAAATCTTGTATGTGATTTAATCTCTTGACATCAAGGACATCCATAGTGCTAAAAAGCATATTTCCATTTTGACATCAATAACAATCATATTTCCAATAATCTCCCCCTTTGTCATTGATGAAAAAATAAATGCACTGATCTTGTAATACATGCTCTACTCCTTTTATGGCATTGACTATACTTGCATTGTATTATGATGAATGTGAGATAAATCTACTCATAAAAAATTTTATCCCCCTTATCAAATGGAACATTTGCCAAAAACACAACTTAGACACATGTTCTACTCCTTTAAAAAACATAAATCATTTGGCAAACTTTTACAAAGAGCATTTGCACTTTTTTCTCCCCCTTTGACATCCATGTCAAAAGGACTCCAAATTTCTCCCAGTTTGTCCTAATTTTTCTCCCCATTTATTATATAAATGAATCTCTATAATAACATACAACCATCAACTCATTAGAATGTTTTAAAAACATGCATATCTATCTTGAATTTTCTCTCTTCTTCTAGGGATTAAAAAAGTTGTTGAGATCCTCCCCCTAGACTCATGACCTATTAATAAGATCTAGTGATGTGATGTAGGAGTAACCACTCCTAATTTATATCTCAAAAACTCAAATTATTCTTTGGGAAGAGGTTTAGTGAATATGTCTACAACTTGATCTTATGTTAGCACATATTCCATTATGACCTCTTGATATGCAACCTTTTCTCTTAAGAATTGATACTTGATTGATATGTGCTAAGTTCTAGAATGCATCATTGTCTTATTTGATATATTAATAACATTTGAGTTGTCACGAAGAATATAGATAGGTGATTTGTATTATACCTTGATGTCTTTGAGTGTTTGCTTCATCCATAAGACTTGAGTGCAACATGCCACTACTGCAACATACTCTGCTTCTAATGTAGAAAGAGTAACTAACTCTTGATTTTTACTCAACCATGAAACAAGTTTCTTTCCAAGGAAAAATGAACCACCAATATTGTTTCTCTTATCATCTACACTTCCTACCCATTTAGCATCTGTATATGCTATCAAAGTAAAATATTTATATTTAGGATACCATAGGCCATAGTCAATTGTATTCTTGATATATCTAAAGATTATTTTCATTGCATTGACATGTGATTCTTTGGGAGTAGCTTGAAATATTACAACCATGCACACTACTTGCATGATATCTAGTCTTGATGTAGTTAGGTATAACAAGTTACCTATCATTTATCTATACAAAGTCTAATTTACATCAAGGGACTCATCCTTTTATCTCAAATTAAAACCAATTATCATGGGAGTACCTATTGGTTTGTTGTCTTCCATTCCAAACTTCTTGAGAATTTCCTTAGCATACTTGGTTTGAGATATAAATATCCCTTTATCATTTTGTGCTATTTGTAAACCAAGGAAGAAAGAATGTTCTCCAAGCATAGACAACTCAAACTCATTTTTCATTTGAGTAGCAAATTATTTGCACATTTTGTTGTTACTACTACCAAAAATGATATCATCTACATATACAATAGTAATTAACATATGCTCACCTTAAGATTTAAAGTACAGATTAATGTATACACATCCTTTATTAAATCCTTATTGTTACAAGTACTAGTTTAATCTTGAATACCATGCTCTAAGTGCTTGTTTTAGACCATATAGAGATTTTTTTAGTCTACACAAATAATCTTCTTCTCCTGACTGCTGAAGCTGAAAACCTTTAGATTGTTCTATGTAGACTTCCTCGTTTAGGTTCCCATTCAAGAAAGTAGACTTAACATCTATTTAATAGACTTTGAATTTTTTATAAATGAAGAATGATAGAAACATTCTTATGGATTCTAATTTAGCAAATGGTGTAAATGTTTCCTCAAAATATATACCTTCAACTTGTGCATATCCTTTGCACACCAATATGGCCTTATTACTTATAATAGTTCCATCCTCATTGAGTTTGTTTCTAAAGACCAACTTGGTACCTATTACATTCATATTCAAAGGTATTGGGACTAATTCCCAAGTTTTATTATTTTCAATTTGGCTTAGTTCTTCTTCCATGTATTTTATCCAATTCTCATCCTTACTAGCTTCAACATAATTCTTAGGCTCAATTTCAAATATTAGAGTAAAACTTACTTATTCCTTGTTTATTACAACTCTTATTCTTATCTGAACTCCTTCATTTTAATTTCCAATGATCTTTTCTATAGGATGATCCTTTTGAACAAATCTTACAGGTGGTTTTTCATTTACTTCCTCAGGCTCTTCATTAGCTACTTCCTCTTTAGACTCTAACTCTTCTTCACAAATGTCTCTGTCAAGTTTAATATTTTTCAATCCTCTTTAACCTTGACATTGATACTCTCTAAAAAAAAATTAGCCTTTTTTATAGCATATGTAGGCTTTAATTCGAGTGGAATAACCAAGAAATATTCCTTCATCACATCTTGATTCAAAGATTCCCAAGTTATCTTCTTTTCTCCTAACATAACATTTGATACCAAACACCCTAAAATACTTAACAATGGTAGGTTTTCCATACCATAGTTCATAGGGGGTTTTCTCACTATTTACCCTCAATTGAACTCTATTCAAGGTATATATTGTTATCTGTACTACTTATCTCTAGTATCCATTACGTAACTTGGCCTCTCTTAGCATTATTCTAGCCATCTCCTTGACTGTTCTTTTCTTTATTTCAACAACTCCATTCTACTATGGAGTCCTTGCTACAAAGGAATTATTTTTTATTTCATGCTTCTCACAGTACTCTATGAAATCATTTGAGGTGAATTCTCCACCATGGCCCTAAAGTTATTGAATCTTTTAAATGCTTGAGACTTATCCTTATAAAAGGTTGCCCATGTCATTCTTGAGTAATCATATATTATCAACATGAAGTATCTTTCTCCTTTAAATCCTCTTATCTTATTAGGACCACAAAGATTAATATGAACTAATTCTAAAGGATTTGTATTTGCATACTCCTTTGTTTGAAATATGACCCTTATTTGCTTGCTTTGTTAACATTCCTTGAAATTAGTGTTTGTAAGTTTAGCTATCTTAGTCATATATCTAACACACTTGCTTGAGCTCACTTTTAATAGGTTATTGAATTTGACATGATCCATTATTCTATGCCATAACCAAATCTCATCAATCTTTCTTATCAAGCAACTATTACCATTCACTTCACTTAGATTATAAATATTAATTTTAGTTCTTTTCCCTTCTAAAAATAATCATTCATATATCCTTATCTTATAGCCTTATGCATTAAATGTGAAATTATATCCATTATCACACATTTGGATAACACTTAGGAGATTGTGTTTCAATCCTTCAACATAAAGGACATCATGTGTAGGTAGTTTTCCATCTATATTCAAGGTTGCTTTACCACATATCTTTATTGTAGTATTGTCTCCCAAGCCAAAAGATCCTTCCTAACATTTACTTAGTTTAATGAACTTACTCTTGTCACCAATCATGTGTTTTGATAGCCACTATATATTACTCATAAATTCTATTCCTTAACATGGAGTGTAGTTTGAGAAATCATAGATTGTGAGAATTTCTAATCTTTTACATTCCACACATCCTTAGGTTTCTTATTTGGCTTATTTTTCTCTTTTTTTAGATACTTGTGAACCTTTGTTCACACTAGGAGACATTCCTTTATTTTCTCTTTATATTTTTGATCTTACGAAGTTTGTTCTACATTTTTTAATTATGTGACCAAAATTATTGCAATTATAACATATTAAATTTGTATCTAACAAGGGTGCAAATGAATTTATGCTTACAAAGTTTTTTCTTATTTTAGGTATAACTCTACATTCAATATGTCTTTGACAAAACTAATTATAGGTATAATAATAAACATAAAAAAATGAGGAATACCTGGTCATAGCATTTCTTTGTGCAAGATGAGGAAAAATTCTTAACTCTAGCTTATCAAGTCTTTCACCCTTATGTAACCATCTGTATTAATTACCTTTGTCTTCTACATCTTCCTTGATTTTGTATATATTGACTCATTGTTATTCTTTTATTCAAGCTTATTTTATCCTTCATCTTTCTTCATATTAGTAGTTATTGTGTTTGTCTTTGTATCTCTAGAGGCATTTATGAAACCTTTTTATTTCTTTGTTCTTGCTTCTCCTTTTATTTTGAAGTTATCATATAAATTTGTAGATGTAATGATTATGGGAATTTTCCCTTTTTTAAAACCAAGACTAGATTTATCTTTTGATGGATTTTGAGAGTTGATCAATTCATCAAGAATTTCTAAACCTCCTTTCAGCTTTAGACCTTTATCTATTTTTTCTTTAGCTTTTCAAGTTATTTTATCAAAGCCACTATTTCTACTTTTAACTTTATGCATTCATTAGATTTAGATTGTAGTTTAAATTTGACTACATATTTTATTCTTTTATCCTCTTCAACTTGTGTCTTTAGGCTAACTACCATCTGATCATATTTTTTAAGACTCGTGAATATTTTTTCAATCTCTTTTTGTTCCTCTTATTTTGAGTTTTATTTTATTAGCCTTTCAATTTCATATAGAACATAGATGAGTTCACCCTCTAGATCCACTTATCCTTCCTCTTCTTCATTGAATTCTTCAACTTCTTCTTTTTATTGATTCATAAAAGTTGATTATAATGTCATGAATAGGGATTCATTTTCCTCAGCCACAAAGGCACAATCATGGTCATCATATGAGCTATCACACTCATCAAATGAATTGCTATCTTATTTTATGTACAAGCCGTTCTTATTTTTGAATAATTTCTTATTCTTGGAGTAGTGGGGTTTCATATTTTTACTATCCTCTTCTTGATCAGAGTTATCATTTTTGTTATAAGGGCATATAAAAACAAAATGTCCTACCTTACCATAGTTAAAGCATTAAAAGGGTAACTTACCTTTGTACTTTCCAGAACCTCTTCTTAATTTTTTGAAAATTTTGGATTCTTATTCATTAATATCCTAAGATCTAGATGTAGGTGCTTCTACTTTTACTTGTGTGGATGCTTTGAATGCATCTTATCTCTTGAAAGTATTTTCTTCTCCCATTCTCATATCATAGGCTATGAAGGTTCCATGTAACTAATCAATAGTGAGTTTATCTAGATATCTTACTTCCTCTATTGTAGATATTTTAGAGTCATACCTAGATGGTAGAGATCTTAGGACCTTTTTGACAATGATAAAATATTTCATATCTTCTCCAATGCCTTTGATTGCATTGACTATTTCAACTACTCTAAGGAGGTAGTCTACAATTTTCTCTTCTTCATTCATTTTAATACTTTCAAACTTGCCTCTGTATGTTTGTATCTTGGCCTACTTTACGTTATCATAACCTTTATAAATTATTTTCAACTTGTTCCATACATCATGTGTAGTTTGACAATGCATGACTTTTACAAAATTTAAGTTAGATAATCCATAAAGGATAACATTCTTTGCCTTGGTGTTACTCTCATATGCTTTCTTGGTATCCTAATCAATAGGAGTTTTAGTAGGCATTGTATATCCATTTACAATAGACATCCATAAATCAACCCTAATGAATATAAATATGCGTCCATTATAATGCTCCAAAATGCATAGTTTGATCCATCAAAGAGAGCTACTTTCTTTGATGAAGAGCCTTCTTGACTATCCATTTTTTTTCACTATCCAAGATCTACCTAAGCTAATTAAGCTTCTTCTAAGAAACTAGGGCTCTTATACCAATTATTGGAACACATCTATCTACTAAAAGGGGTGTGACTCAGTAGATTGATTAAAATTAGTCCTTTAATAATTTTAATGTAAACTAAAAATTATATGCAGAGATCACACACACAAATAGACACAAAAATCAATGTACATGAAAAACCCAACATGTAAAAAACCAAAATGAGAATAACATATAGAATCTATGGTTATAATCCAACCTCACAATCAAAACCTCACTAGTTATAATGTTTAAGGGCACCAAAACTAAGGAGACACCAATACCCATATTTAAGATAACCTACTCTAAGGAAGCACCTACTCCCTAACTGAGCACTAAATCAGGTATTTTGATGGCACCTACCAATGAAATATATGATGGAGCTATAACTCTAGACTATAAAATTGATTCAAAAATGAATCTAATATGATGTTAAAGGCATGTTTTATAACTACTCATACTCTACACTTCTTCTCTCTCTTCCTCTCTACCTCTATCCCTCTCAATTCAACTCTTTTTTTCATAGTGTATATCCTAGATGATGTATATATGCATTGGATCTAGGTTTCACATCTTTTTTGTATTCACACTTGGTCATTAACATATCATGATCCATTTATTTTGGAGCTCAATTCATATTTCTTTAATAATAAGTTTTCTTCTTCTTGAATTCACACACCACTACCATACTTCTCTATCTTTTACTATATTTAGCATATATTAGGCTCTAATTTTGATACACATGACATTTTACATAATTTTGATCAATTATTGAAATATATATCATTATTTATGTCATAAAATACATCTTACTTGAGTGTTTCATTGCTTAACCATTGAGAAGAACAAATATTTAAATACTAACCATTAATCTTAAGTTTCATGCCATGATTAGATGATCCTCATTAAATTTCCCTAACTTTAAAATTCAACCATTAGATCAAGCTCATGCTCTCCATTACATCTTTGCAAACTTCCAAACTTTAACCTTCAACTTTAAGTCACAATCATTGATCTTTATCTCAATCTCTTGAGATTAGGATACTTGGCACTCTCACTTGCCTTTTTCACATTACTATCAATTAATTCTATTGAGACACTTAGCACCTTCATGTTGATCATTGAATATTTGACTTTAAACTGCACCATAGATCTACTGCTCAAATTTCATGATCATGACACATTTCATCAATGTGTTCATTCTCAGGTTCTTTGACTTATTAACTTTACTACACATCATTAGATCTTCATCCTGTAATTAAGCACTCACTATTGATATTTTTTGGACAAATATTAAGTCTAATACTTAGGAAATATTAAAGTATTTGGTCATTATTCTAAGCCAATAATCACTAGGTCAAAAGGGCCAGTTGCACAATGATGAGGAAGGTTTAAGTTATGACTTAAGTAACCAATTCCCACCTATATATATTCAACATAAAAATAAAAAAGCCTATGAATTCCATGACTAAAACTAATAGGGTTTTACTAAGAAACCCTAGTAATGGTTGAAAGCAAATATAAATCATTTATCAGCTCATTTATCTTCATCTAAACTTGTAGACCATATATATGAGATGCACTTGAAAAACCCATAACAGATCTTCTATCAATTTTTTTCAAACATCTAAAAATAGTATCTCTAAAAGCATGACAACTTTATATGTTAAAATTAGAACTTATGCAATTTTAAAACATGCTTTTATCTCCATCAATCTTGTCTGTGACTAATTCTCTTAACATCAATGACATCCATAGTATTAATTGTTTACCTTTTGACATAAATGAATATAATATTACCAAAAAGTGCATCTAGACCTTCGCTTCTAGATTACAAAATACTTATCAAAAATTGAAAATTTGAGTGCAATTTAGAATGTGTAAAGTTTCAAAGTGCACCCAAACCTCTGCTTCTTGATTACTAATTATATAGTGAAAACTAAAGATTTGGGTATAGTTTATAACTTAAAAAGTTAAAAATTGCACCTAAACCCCTTATTCCCACTTACCCAATACCCCATGGAAACTATAAATTTGGTTGTACTTTGAGATTTTACAAAGTTTTAAAGTGTAACTCTAGTTATGATTTTTTCCATTCACCATACCCACAAAAACTATAAATTTGATTACATTTTTTATCTTTTAAAATTTGTAAATTAAAACTTGAGTTATGATTTCCACCCTTCCTCCCTACCCATTGGAAATCAAAACTTCTAATACAATTTGAAAATTTCAAAGTTACAAAGTGCAAAAGAGGTTTTGATACCTACTTCCTTGGTATCAAACCACTCATCAAAAAGTGGAGATTAAAATTCAAAATACAAATTTTTAACTTGTAAAATTGCATGATAACATTGAAACCCTATTTTCCTACCATTTACCCAACCACCACCCTACTTAGCATTAAATAAAACTAGTTTTTTTTGTCATTGTTAACATTGGAAAATTAAAATTGGAGATACACATAAAATAAATCCTATGAAATAAATTCCAAGTGACTCTAATAAAATTCTAATTCTAATGCCACACATCAAACTCCACCATTTCCATGCCCTATGTGTAAACACGGTATTCCTCTAGAGCATATGCATTTCCTTCAATCCCTAGATTTTGTTTTTTTTTTTGTAAAATCTAGGGTGTCATGCTAGGTTTAGGTTTTTTACCTTTGAAATTATTATAATTATTCACCTTTTCCATTATTATCTAGATATTTCATATTTTCCTCATTTACATACTATTAAACAAAGATTTTTTTACATATTTTCCAAAGAAATCTAGGGTTTTTGTCCTTATATTTAAATATATAATATTACCATATGATTATCCACACAAACTTTATTATAAAACCCTCTTTATTTTTCAATATTAAACCCTACATAGATCCATGTTATAAAAACACATACAAAACCTTGACATAGATTTCCCTTGCTCTAACAAATCTAAGTTCCCTTCCAAAATCTAACTTGCCTCTACAAACGAAAAACCCTATCAAAACATTCATCAAACTTTAAAAGTGAAAATTATAAGTAAAAACCCCATTAGACATTTAAACTAAAATTTCATGTCATATCTCTACCAGACTTTCTAGCTGTAATTATACGCCAAAACCCTACCAGTTCAAAGTCAAGGAATAACTTACAATAACAAGTATAAACCTTGGCCAACTCTATAGTTAGTTCTCTCAAGTAATTTTCCTATAATGTATGTATATAAAGGAAATTAAGTTCAAGTTAAAAGGACCTAGTGTCCCATCCAACCTAGACTTAAATATAAATGATATCAGTGACACAGATCTAGGTCACACAAACTTAGTAGATTTTTAGAGTAGATTAAATGTATAATTAAATAATGATTGGATTCAAATAATTTATGATGGTGGGTTGACCCAAGATATATCCTTCCCACTATTATTAAAAATCCTTGATCTTGTGCTCATTATACAAAAACACTATGATGCTAAGAAGAGGGAGGTGGTGAATAAAAGTGGAGAGAAGATTCTAAACATGGACCCTAATTTCATTAACACCATATTCGTGATTCTAGAATACAAAATATATCTAGATATAACTCTTGACTCTTCTAAGAATTTATATCAATATAATAATGTATCTTGTCTATGGGTTTTAAACAAAAAATGGATAAAAACCTCTAGACCTACATCCATAAGAATGCCTAAAACCTTGGCTATGATAGACTTCAAAGATGAAATTGGAGACATCATTTTACTCTTGCAAAAAGTTATAGGTAACCCAAATACCAAGAATTATTATGACTATATTTATCAATATATTTGGGTAATCCATCAAAACAAATATTAAATCCACTAGGCCTAGTTGATTTCTCACTCAATTCACAAATAGCTGATGGAATTCTGAACTATAGGCAAGTTTTATATGACCTCATACCTGGTTTATATTTTATCAAAAGGGAGGGAATTCTTAGGATTGAACATGGTACCTGATAAATTCAACAAGGTATTTAAATACTACCTTGACCTCACCCTTGAGGTAATCAAACAACATATAAGAAAGGACAATGATGCTTTTGTATACTACATCATAATTATGTTTGTAAGGAGCTAGGAAGGAGAATATTTATGATTCTATAATAATTAAAATTACAAATTAGGGGTCATATTTCATTTAGTTCCAAAAATATTCATAAATTAGAGTTGGTAGTTTCAATGGGTATCCTTATACTCTTCTTAGGTATGTAAGTAATAAATAGGCCCTAATATAACTTGTGAGGCAACTTGCAAAAACTTACAAGTTTTTATCAAACAAGCATAAGGTATGGATATACTTCCCTATCAACATAAGGAGATACACCTATAATTCCCTATCAAAATCCAAATGTTTGAATGTCGAGATGACTCAAATGACATTAAGAGCTCTTGATGCAAGGACATTATATGATGTGACTAACCATATTACAAGTACAATGGGCATCACCATATATTCCCACATTCCTTTTTATGAAGATTACCAAGAAGATATGTAGGATGAATAGGAATTAAGGTTGAGAGATTATTATAGAATTACCTTGGAAAAAATAATAACCTACAACATGGCACTAGTCCCTAAAGATTTGAAAGATGATGAGTCACCTGTTGATAGGGTATATTACAATATCAAAATCTATCTCCAACCTCTTCCGCTAATCAGGTTGTCTATACTTGAATCCTTCTCATTGATATATAGGACCACCTAGGTTATAAATATAATGATAAATTAGTTAAGGAGAAAAGGGATCAAAATAACTAAATAAAACCTAAGTATTAGTGATAATTTGAGAGAAGTGAAGGATAAGGGTATGGTAACACTAGTAGAGGCTCCTAGTAGTGGAACCCAAGCAAACTAGGTAGACAAGCCAGTTATGTCACACAAGAAAAAGTAGAAGCAAAAGGCAAAAAGGGGTCCTTATAATAACCAAGAGATAGTAGCATAGCTGATGGATCAACCAATGTCAACTAGGCCTACAATCCTTATTATCCACACATGTATCTAGACAACTAGGTCTACAATCCTTAATTTTATACATTTACATACTATCAAAATTACTCTTCTTGGTCAGCCAAAAGGATAAGAAAATTAGGATAAAACCTCCATTATCCCTTACCACACATAACATAAAATGTGTAATCAATATAATATCAATAATATTTTGATCATATACCTTTTACAACTCAATTTACCTTTAGGCCTAGTGAAGACCTATTATAATTAGGCTTCTTCCTCAATAAACCAATAATGAAACTTAATGGACAATAATACCCTCACCAAGGTACCAAAACATGTCAAAAACTTATAGTCCAAACAACATAGGACTTCTTCATGCTAATCAAGCTCAAACCACTTGTTTTCATATTAAGAGCACCATTAGGCTTCATACCATCATCATAAAACTATAACTCCTTACATAATAGAGTTATATTAATCCAAATTTATTATTAAAAACAAGTATGAACACATTCTATATGATCCTTATAACAACCAAATACTTCCCTTTGAACTCCACAAGCCATCATGGCTCTAGCTCTTCAGAGCTCCTTCTTAGCAATACACAATCATATAGGACATGAGAACAACTATATCAAACCTTTGACAAACCTTTTTTCATATTAATGATATAAAAATAAGTATAAAAAACTATACACTAGACCATTCATGACCTCTAGTTCATCTTTAATCTCATACATGACTTAACTCTTCATGAAACACTTCAAAGATCACTCAATGGATCGATTTCTTCACCCTCTGTCTATACCTTGTTTATGAGAACTCAAAACTTCTTCATATTCAAAATATTGTGAAATCACTCATGATAATATATATATGAAAAAAAATCCTTTCAATACCTTAATAGTTCATTTTGACACCAAGTACCCATTACACTTCATGACACTACCTTGGAGATCAATCTAGAAACCTTCGTTATTAATGTTCACAAGTAACATGTCATGCTATAGAAAACACTCACCTATAGAACATTGATGATCATATTTAGGTCATATATAACTTACAATTCCATTCTTATATCATCATAATAACTTAGGTATTCAAACATCAACACTCTACCTTCAAAGGTATTGGTCTTAAAATACCAATCTTTAACTCACACATATCACTAATCTGATCCTTCTTCTTAGACCTCATTATGAGAACATACATACATGAAAAATACTATAATATATTTTATAACATATTATTTATGTCAAATTTATCTCCATAGGTCATATAATAGTCATTTGATTTAAGGAGTACACCCTAGGGTTTATTCTCACAAGATTGCAAAAAACCCTTGCTCTCTATCAATCAGCTCAAAGAGCTATTATACTATCTAAACACTTGACCTCAGGATAAGGAACATACATACAAGTGTAATGAGACCTTAATAAAATTCTAAAATAATCATACAACTTCAAATTTATGATGAACAATCATACTCAACTCTAAAAATACACCTACTCTATCATTGTTAGTACCTTTATGAAATAGTCATCTTGCAAAGATATTTTATCACATGAAATCATACTATCATATTTGATAATAAGCATGGGAATGATATAAATGGAGATATGAACAAACTCAAATAGCTAACTCATACTTTCACTTGTTTTAGATCACTCAAAGAACCTATATAATATAAATAGTTCTTTATCTCTCAATGCAAACCTACCACCTTGACTTTGACTCACCATAAATGCACTTGTATGATTAATTATATTAAATCACCACTTGGATCACCTTCCTCTTGGAGTATACTACAACTTTTATTTTTAATTCATATTAATTAAATGACTAGATATCTTTCTACCTCCATTTATTTACAAGTTTCTCACTATCCAATTTAAATTCCAACATTCACCATTCAAATTCCAATGACTATTTCCTAAAAATTAAAATTGATGTCCTCTAGACTCTCACCAGTAAATAGACCAACTTAGAATCCTTATAACTTAAGCTAGATAACTAGTCAAGACACAAAATTTTTAGGGCTCCTTCATAACACTAGTAATGTCACATTCATGTACTTATTTAACCAAAGTTAACTTTCAAAGACCTCCAACTTATTGACCTATATTTACCTCTAATATCATCTTTTGACTAGGACATCATATTTGATATAAACTAGTCACAACACTTATTCACTTGTCATCAATGACATCTCCACTTTTTCATTACCTTTGACATCAATGACAACACTTCTACCAATATATATATATATATATATATATATATATATATATATATATATATATTATTAGTCTCTTCTCTTCCTTATAAATGATGAAATAAGTGTTTATATATAATTGAATATAACCCTAATCCATTATGAAATTTTAGTTGATAGAGTCAGCTAAATCAACTTTGTATCATTATTGACAAAATCAAACTAAGTCCTATCTATGTTGGCCAAAGGCCTACCTAGACCCTATATGAGTTTTTTCAATTAGAGTACAGGGTCGATGGGTTTGATAGTGTATCATAAACTACTAAAAAGGAATTTAGGTTATGGAAGTGATAATGAAGGTATAAAATGACTAGATAACGGTGTAATAAAATATTCAAATCTTAGGGGAATGTTTTTAGGCTATGTTTATGTAGATATCAAGTGGTAGTAAAGGGATAATAATCTTATGAAGTACCAATGGTCTGCCCACCCCTTTCCCAATGCACCCCTTAAGGCATGTACTCATAGATATTGAGACTTGATGGGTTCTTAGATGATATAAATCATCAGTAATTGATAAAAGTTTTAAAATATTATGTGTATACATATGCCCCACTCAAAGCTCATCACGTGTCATGTAGGTAGAACATGAGATGGTGTTTTGGGAAAAGAACATAATAACACACAATGCTAAAGATGAATAAATTGTAGTAAGGATAAAATAAGATAAATCAAAGGATAGAATTGAAAACCACATACCTTTACTTACCTCAGTGTTGTATTTAAATAACATGATGCAAAACATGAAGGTGTCTAATGTAGTGAGAATTTAGGCAAACCTATAGAAGTTAGCAAAAAAAAGAGTAAAAAATTGAATTTTTTTACAACATAAACATATAATAGGTGAAATGATTCTCTACTATATCAAGATTTCAAAACATTTTACAGTTCATAAAAAAATCTGGTAGAATGGTAGATAAGTAGATTCATAATATATCTTTCTTTTTCTTTTCTCTTATAAATGATGAAATAAATGTGTTTATATAAATGGATATAACCTTAATCCTTTCTGAAAGTTTAGCTGATAGGGTTGACCTAATCGACATTATATTTTTATTGACAAAAACAAATTAGGTCTTATTCTAGGTTAACTAGAGGCTGACCTAGACCTTAAATGAGTTTTTTGAATTAGAGTACACGGTTGATGGGGCTAATAGTGAAATGTAAATTTTCAAAAAGTATTATAGGCTAGGGAAGGAATAATGAAGGTAGAAAATGACTAGAGGAAAGTTAAAAATAGGATTCAAAGCTTAGGGGAATGTTTTTAGGAGATGGTTGTGTAGATAACAACTGATAGTATAGATACAACAATCCTACAAAGCACCATTAGTCTGCCCATCCCTTTCTCAGTGTACCCCTTAAGGCATGCACTCAAAGAGATTGAGACTCGATAGGTTATTGCAAGAGAGAAAGCATCAATAATTGATGAATTTTTAAAATATTACATGTATGCATATGCCCCACTTGAATCTCATCATGTGTCATGTAGGTGTAACATAAGATGGTGCTTCAAGAAAAGAACATAGTAATACATAAAACTAAAGATAAATAAATTGTATTAAGGATTAAATAAGATAATTGAAAGGATATATTTTAAAAACACATACCTTTATTTACCTTAGTGTTATAGATAAAGAATGAGATATAAGAAATGTGAAGGTGTCCAAAGTAGGGAACATTGGGCAAACCTATAAAAGTTAGTAAAAATTGAAATTTTTACAACATAAACATATAATAAGTGAAAATATTATCTACAATGTCAAGATTCCAAAATATTTTATGGATTGAAAAAAAATGTAGTAGAGACAAAAATATGATCAAAATACAAAATCTAATAGTAAATATTTGAAAGGTAAATAATTTTGAATATAAATATGAATAAGGTGAAAAATAATTCATTTGTTATTTTTATTATTATGACAAAATAGAGATCTAAGAGACCTAGTTAGAGTCCAAAGAACCATCATGGTGAGGATATGATAGGTGAGATAGGGAGGATGCATAGTGGCTATAACAAGTATAACATAGGTAAACAACTAGAAATTTCAAAATTTTGAATATTTTGATTAAAATTTGAGATAAATATGGACAAATGGCTGGTACACAAAATCTAGGCACCAAAAATGAACCCTAAAATACTTTTAGGTAAACTAGGGGTAAAATGGGGTATTGGTTAGGAAGGAGTTAGAACAATAAATGCCTAAGGTATTTATGGTAAATAAGAAAAAGTCACCATTGTGGATGAAAAAATTTGAACTAGTTGGCGTAGCCCACAAGGTGAGGGAGAATGATAAAGCTAACTGTGTAGTAGTGGGCTTATTTAATTTATTAAGAGGGGGTCGATTATATAACAATGGGTTGACTTAGTTGGTTAGATAGGGAAGATGTAGTATTTATAATAGATAAGGTGGATGATATAGTATTTATGTGTAAGGTGGCTGATCTAGTATCCCAAAGAAAGTACATGGCTGATTTAGTATTGAATAGGTTGATTTTGTAGAAAATGGAGAAACTAAATTAAACTAGCCGAGTTTTTTGAAATTTTAAGAACATATTTTGATTATTTATGACATGGATGTCTCATACATACTTTATTGTTTGATATTTTATAAAGACACTAGAGGTATTCATGATTGATAGATGCATCAAGGCTATTGGATCTACTAGAGAGATTGACTAATGTAGATAGAGTGCAACTAGTTGCATTGGGCTTGGGAGGTATTATGGAGATGAAGTGCATCCTATTGAGTGTTGATCTTATTTTTATGTTCCTTGGAGCATGGGAATGGTTGACCAAAATTTTTTTATGGGTGGTGGATGGGGATAACATAAAGGTGGGTATCACACTAGAGGATGTCCATGATTTGTTAGGACTATCGATAGGAGGGACACCAAATGATCTAGAGGAGAGGTGAACCTTAGCTAGGTGTGATATGTGCTTAGAGAGGATATACATGAGTTTATGGGTTAATCTATTTATCTATATATCATGTAGATTTTAGATATCTATAATGTTGTGATCACACTTATGATAACATGAGTGTTGTGTCATAATTTGGATGGTAAAGTACCACTATATGCGATATCCTTGCATCAACCTATTTTAGATCAAGGAGTACTATATGAATTTGGGGATATCATCTGGGTCTAAATCATGCATGATATGTATGATATGATATCTAAACAGTAGAAAACCATGATTCTGTTGGTTTTATTGAGTGCCTAGATATACAAGAGGTTCCCTATGTATCAACTAGCTAGGTTGCCCCACGTGGTGGATGATAGGTTACCTCAAGTGATGATATAAGAGTAGGACCAAGTAGCATAGGTCATGACCCATGTGTCAACTTTGAAAATGATCACATGAGGGGAGATCATATGGTAGCTTTATATGTACATTGTTATTATTTGGCCTAGTTGGTTGACTATGTTGATAGGGTTGGCTAGGGTGCAAATCATAGGTAACTATATGTGGTGGGTAGAGACGTAGGTAGTAGCATGATTTCCAAGTTATTTTAGACTCTTTCACCTAGTGGATCCTCTATTAGTTCCTTATTTTTTGACATGATAGATAGAGATCCAAGGGGGGAAGAGGAGGAGTACCAATTAAGAGACCCTAAGATCAAGCTATGACATGTGAGACCATGGACTAGTAGAGCATGGTAGTAGGAATATAAAGGAGGATATGACATGGATGTGGATGTAGATACATAGTAGGAACCACATTAGGCACCATAAAGGGATTAATTATGACCACCTTTGCCACATAATAGATGGAGGCACCATTGACAAAAGCAAACATAGGAGAGGGTGATAGCATAGGATGACCCAATAGCCATTCCATGATAGATTTGGCCTATGGAGACACCTCTCAAGAGAGGTTCATGATGTGTATGAGTGGTGAATCCTATATTTACACTAGTGGGGAGGCGATCCATAAATGAGGTTCTCAGGGGATGAGTAGATGGAGAGATAGTGCTTAATGGATCAGTAGATGGGGAAACAGTGGTTTGTGACATCAATAATGGTGAGAAATGTTGTAATTTTAAACTTTAATATATAATATTAATTTCATGTGATTATTATTACATACACACACACACACACACACATGATCTAATATCTATCTAGTTTTGGTTTTACAAATTTGGTGATAGAGGAGGTCAGATGGGGATCCCTAGTTATGGCTCACACCATGATATTTTGGATGGGGTGCTAGAACCATATGACCCCACCATGTTGGATGATCATGTGGTATTGTCTTCCCAAACCTAAGTAGAATGGTTTAGACTAGTGGGGGAGAACATGAGGTAATTATAAAAACATGGGTATGGATTGCATCCATCGCTAGGGGTGGGAGTAGGAGAGGCCTAGGCTTAGTATACCTTGCCTCAAGAGAGAGAATCATACATGGAAACTATGGTTTAGTTTGGATAGGTATAGGCCTAGGTTGCCAACCTATAAAGATAGGTGCAAGATTGAGATCTTGGACTACCTCATTATAGTGTAGCATGTAGAGGGGATAGTCTTAGGCATCTATAGGTAGCATGGTTATGCCACAAGATAGGCATGATAGAGCCCAACCATAGAGTTGGAGTTATGTATTTTGTATTTTTTACCGTAAATTATATAAAACACATGATATATATAGATGTTGATTTTGATAGTTTATGAGTTGTATTTGGTTGTGGTTGTTGATACATGTATATTATTATTTTTATCACATGTATTTAGATTTTATTGTATAAGTTATGGGAAATATATGTAGTGTTTTGTTTTCTAGCATTATGTGAGAAACATGCATGGCTAAAAACAAAAAGGCAAAAATGACTTGAATAATATAAGTAATCAAAATAAATGTACTGCATGCTATATCATGATGGTAAATATGTAATAACAAAATATGACTAAGTATAATAAACCAAATATGGTAAAATGGATAACAAAAAGTTTTTAAACCATGAAAAATATTTGAACCAAATTAAAACAAGTCAAATCACACTATATCATGTTGGGAAGTATAAAAATAATGTAATAAAATGGAAGGCATAAGAAGCACTAGATCATATAAAATAAAAAAAAATTAAGTCTATCAATCATACTAAATCACATTGGAAAGTATAAAATATAAACAAAATTGGAAAAAATAACTTAGATTCATCACACTAATTCAAGCTAGAAAGTATGAAAAACTTAAGAAAAATGGTTGTATTCTTACATGCAATCAGAAAATAAGAAGATAAAAGTGAAATATCAATGAATTAAGAATAAAAAATACTATATTAAGATGGGAAGCATGTCAATGATGTGTAAATCATGATCAATCATTACTTCTCTCAAATATCACATATGTAATTTGATTTTGACTTGGTTATTAGAATTTTTTTTTTAGGAAGGACTATTCCTATCCATGGATTTAAACTAAAACTCAAAAAGGGGACACCAATGAGGTGGAAATAACTAGGAAATTATGTTAAAAGGAATGTTTGGAATGTTAATTTGGTAATTTGTGAGGAAGGTTTGGTCCTATCCAAGGTCTTACACTACAACTTATAAAGAGAATCCCTAAGGGAGAAGTGATCAATGAACAAAACAATATTTCTCAAGGTGAAATACTAAGATTATGGGAAATGAAAGAGGAAATGTAAAAAACATAATGTAGGAGTCTATGAGAAGACCTTAGGAAATATGAGGCACACTAAGGACATAGAAAAGACACTAAGTGACTAGTGACCATCAATATACAAAGGATACCCATTCATAGTAAACACAAAGTTGTATAAAAAAATAAGTGAGATAATAAGATCAACTCGTGTTTGTTATTTGAATAAGAAAATTAAAATTGACTTACGTTCCCACAACATGTTCCCCATTCCTTGGGGCCTCTTACAGAGCCACAAGTCTACTACAAAGATTGGGTACTTGTGTGAGAAAGTAGGTATCACTAAAAGATTTGTTTTATTCTACTTTTCAAATATATTTGCCTACCACACCCACATGGAGCTTGATTCTATAATGAGGCTAACTATGGATTTTGATCTTTAATTAGAAAAAGGAGATGTGTTTTGAGTCATGTTTTTTAGTGTGATTTGACTATTCATTTTTTTTTAAATGCCTTTTGCATCATTGATTTTATTAAAATTATTTGACGTTAAAATTATGGGTTTTAATATTCCTCCTCCATATGAACTTGGAATGACCAATCATGAGAGAAAAAGTGATACACACAAATGAGCCTTAAACTTTGGCTAAAGGAAGTTAAGTATCTAAAGACATGACTGACTAAAACACTTAGGTTTACCTATGAACTAGTATGTTATCTTAAGTTTCAACCATGTGTATGCTTAGTTTCCAAAAAGGAAATAATGGGAATAAAATGAGATCCATAATGGACCAGTAAATGAGGTTATAATGAGATTATTTTTTGATAATTGATCACATGGTAAATAAGGAGGACTAAGGGGAGAAAGATTTGTATAACTAAGTCACAATAATGATTATCTATGTTATAGAGATAAGGTAACAAAAAATCATGAGAAAAAAATTAGACATCCATGGAAATAAATTAAATTCTAGATAAAAATCATGTAGTCATGAAAAATAATCCATAATATATCATAAGGAAAGAAAATGACACCATAAACAACATATAATGAAAAATATAAATATCCTTAGAAGATAGATAAGTGAATGAAAATTTGACACATTCAAATGATATAAAGTATAGAAATATAAAATTAGAGCACACATCCAATAAAAAATGAAGATTAAAGTGAAGGAACACCATGTTGTGCTCATAAATACTAGTAAATTTATCCACAAACATTGTTGATAACGTTTGATAGATATTTATGAAGCTAGACTTTAACTATAGCAATGGTCTCATCAATCTTCAAATAAATCTAAGAGAATACCTCTTATTGAATCTCTTTGATATAAAATGTATGTATGCCTAAAGCATCATGACCATGAGGGCCATCATTCATAAGATACTTAGGATAAGGAATAGGATAAAGATATGTGGGACTTGAAGGAGTCATCAGTGGAGAAGGGACCATAGGTGAAGGAAGATCCATAGGTGGAAGGACCATGGGTGGAGGAACCATAAGTGGAGTAACCACAAAGGAATAAGGGGCCATAGGTGAATGAACCAAGGAGGAAGAATGGGGGGCCTTCTTACATGGTAAAATTGTGGGAGGAAGGATAATAGGCATAGGAATGGTCATAAGGTGATCCTAGAGATACTACTGGAGGATGTGATAATGATCTATGTGATGGGTACGACATTGGTGCTATAGATAGTATACCTCTACATATTTGGGAATATACTAGGTAATAACTTGGGGGAAGGTATACGCTTGTGTGTATCTTGATGAATATTAGGATGCAATGTGTCTATATATTTTCAAAGATTTTGATAATGAGTGAAAGAATGATTATCTATGCCATGAAAGCAACAAATACATTTTTTAGTAGACTTTTTGGGTTTACTAATAGAGGGAGTGGAAGTATAATCTAGGGAAGAAAGGTGTAGTTTAAAATCTCTATTATAATGAATAATAACTCTATTAATGTCATATTATGGCTAATTTTCCCATTAGTCAAGAAAAGGAAAAAGTTATGGTAAAATAAGTTGGCCATCACCAAGGTGACTTGAGGATAGTAGAAAGACTGGATGAGGCTCAACTAAAGGAGAAATATAATTAAAAATAAGAAGAGACTCAAATAAAAGAAGAGTGGGAATATGATCTAAACTAGGCTCAAACAAGGGAGGATCAAGATACACAAAGCGTTTAAGGACAATATCAAGCATCTTAGGGGCAAGTCGGCTATAGGTATCCTAGTTTCCAGTGAAGTGATAAGAACTAGTCATAACATGATCCATAAGCATGCTCTTAAGAGGTTCTTTAGAAACTATATGTGTGTAATGATAATGCACCATCTATACCCTATGAACAAGATGAATAATGTAAAAATTATGAACTACATAAGATAGAATATGATAAGATAAATGGAAAGACAAAACAAGGAATGATAATGAATGATCTCAATATCTTGATCCTGAACAAAACCTCCTAGAAATTAGTCTGTAACCATCATCATAGTTTGGTGTATGAAGATAAATTGTGAAATTAGGTATGACCTTCTCATTAGAGGTGGCATGATGACTAAATTCTTGAGTATTAGTTAAGATGATGGGTATATCATCACTAGGTGGTTGATAAGAACATGACTTTAGGGAAGGTAGAAATTGGGAAATGAGATGAGAGAGATCAAAAGTTTTTATCTTGAGTTTAATCTCATTGGGATCATCATCATAAATATCTAATAATTTATGTGTCATATTTCCAATGAGTTTAGGGTGACCATTATAACCTTGTATAGATTTGATAGGGAAATTAAAGCATTGAGATTATCAGAAAGGAACACTCAATAAGGGTTTAAGGCTTGGAATTTTTAATACACCATGGTCTTGTAATTGTTCAAAATTCTAAGGGTTAGTTCTGAATTAAATCATATTAATTTATCCACTATGAGGGAATATGACACATTGGTAAGAAAAATATGTGACAACTCTCATGTGACAAGTTCATTCCTACCAGGTAATGAGTCCATGTCTTGTCAAGGATTTTAATGAAGTTAAGGGAGGAAACATAGGTACCTAAAACTTCATCAATCAAGACATACTTTTATTTTATGTCATTTATTTGGATGCTTATAAAGAGGGAAGGATCATATTCATAAAACAAAATATCATCTAGAATTATAAAATTAATCAAAAATTTGAGAGAGAGGGAGAAGTGTCCATTATTTTGTCAACATGTATAGATATCTCCTCACATTTTTGTAAGATGATATCTTCTGACCCAGAATGGTAATTTCACATACTGATAGGGGATGATGGGGATATTCATTTTGAATATGAGTTACATAAATTAGTTGTGATGACATGGATAAGTCCACTTAAGTTTGAGAAATGGTATTTGAGATGGGAGATTAGTAAGATCTGTAATAGTATCCCATTCATCATAATGCATGAGGGGACTAGTGGATAGAGGGGTGTAATTTTGGATGAGTTATTTGAAATTAGGAGTATAAGTACATGTAAATTTGTGGTGATAGGATACAAGAGGTTTAATTAGGGGACAAATTGGTTGATTATCAAAAGAGGATAAGGTAGTTGATGAAGGTTTATTTTGTGCTAGATTTAAAGAAGTGGTATTATAAGGTTGAATATCATTGGCAATGGGTAAAAAGGTTCAAGAAATTTTATAAATGGTATGAGAGGTATTACCTAATGGAGGTGTTGGAATTTTTTCCTCAAAATAGATAAGGTCTTCTTACCCCAACTCTATTAGGTGAGTTGGGGAAGAATCTTGGATAATAAAAAAAGAGTGAGATGATTGGTGCATGTGGGTAGGATGAGAATCAATGAAGGTAACTAACCTTTGAATATTAGTCATGTTAACCACATTTTATTGAATATTTAGGTATATAAAACTATCAATGTTATTGGTGGAAGGAGTAGGCTTATCATTTATGTCTTGATGGTGTAGAACAGGGTTTTTGTAAATGGCCAAATGATCATTAGCTTGGTTTAAAGCTTAATTTTTACTTTATGTTTCATGATATTTGAAGGTAATTTCATAGGAATTTTTATGTTTATTAATGAGGGAATTGTGGTCAGAATTTAAACCAAAGAGGAAATCCATAGCTAAGTTGCACAATTACCTAAAAAGTCTCATGAGAGTGACCTCAAATAGCATGAAACTAAATTTTGGATCGTACCATGATTTCATAGGATGAGTGGGATCAATCTCTCATGGAAGAGGCCTTGGTAGATGCTTTTGGAGTTCCCATAATGATAATGGATTATGGAGATTGATGTTTATTAATGGAGAAAATTGAAGATTAGGGATGCAGTTTAGAGGGGAACTTGTTCTAAAGCATGGTCAAGAGAAATAACTTGATTATTATGAATGGTATCATAAGAATCAGTGACACCATAATTATTATAATGATGATTGTTATTTTTTATGTGTAAGTGAGTGCCCATAGGTGGTTATGATGGCTCAAAATAATGCATGAGAAAATATTGGTGCTTGGCTTGGTCGATGGCCTCTTCCAAAGTTCATGAAGAGAGAGTCTAGACCCAATATTTCAACTTAGGATAGAGAACATTAGTAAATAGATGAAAGAGGTTATCATCTATCATGTTGTGTTTACACTTTTTAGATAAGGTCTTCCACTATTTGATGAAATCTTGTGTAGTTTCTATCTCAACTTACTTGTAATTAATAAAATGAGCCAAGGTATTCTCAATAAGGTCACTAATTTGAAATTCTAGGATAAGAGTGTTAACTAGATATTCCAATCTAGTGATAGAGTGAGACTTGAGTTGGTTATACCAATCTAAATCATCTTTGGAGAGGGATTTCACTAAAATCTTGGTAGCAGCAAAAGTGTTTAATTTGACCTAATCTTTGTATATATTTCCAAGCGTTTTTAAGTGTAAGGTAAGATTAGTTGACCTATTATAACTAATGGTAGGGGTGATACCTCTTATATCTATGTTATAAATTTTAGGTGTAAGAGGTTCATTTTAAATATGTTTAATGGTTTTGTTAACAAAAAGTGGTTCAGGAATAAGATTGTCATGGGAATCCCTAAGGGTGGGGTGGGGATCATTTTAGTTGTGCACTCCCAATGAAACCTATTGAGGGTGATTTTGGATATGAATAAGGTGATTATGCATTCTCATTATTTGGTTGGCATTATTATTTTGTAAAATGTTCATTTGGTTAAGATTTTATAACAAAAGTTTTTGGTTTTGAGTGATGTTATGTGTAACATGCGAAGCATTAGCATTGGTATTAGTGGCTTAGGTACCACTATGAGTAGTGGCACACATGAAATTAGTGGCTTTAGAGGCATTTTTATAAAAGGAGGTACTATGGCATGATTATAATGTGTTGTAAAATATTCACTAGTAGAGGGATTAGAAGAAGAAACACTTGTGGAATGCTTACCATTGGTAACAAATGATGCACTAGTAGAGGAATTGAGAATAATGGGTTTTGAAAAAGTCCCACTAGATGTTGAACTTGCCATGTTAGTATAGATACTTGGCATGGAGGTTGAGGAAATCAAGGATAAGAATTCATAGGATGAGAAGGGGTCAAAAGAGAAGGAAGATCTTGAGAGGAAAAGAATTTGTTGCCCCCAAATCCATGTGAAAATGAGGGGGAAGGTGAATTGGGTTTTTCTTTTTGACCACTTATTAAAAGGTGATAAATAGTGGGTCTTTTCCTTAATATTAAGGAAAATTTTTAATGAATAAAATCATTTCCAGAGTATAGTTTAATTCAAGATGATATTCTAGGGAGAATATAGGATTTCAAACTGAAGATGCATGAGGAGAAGTCCCATGATTTATAGTGTGAGTGGCCACATGTATATTACTTTCATCTAAAGTAGTAGCCATAAGATTTTTATTGAAAAACTAACTGGGATTAGTAAAGTTCATCATATTTTTTGAGTTTAACTATGTGTTATCCTCAAATAGGAAGTTCATGATGATAAAAAAATGTTAAGAAGGACAAAAATGATGCCAAGACAAAGTTAAAAAATAGGACATAGAGTTAAATCAATCAACTATGTGTTGTAACCCAATTAGAAGATAAGAATACACAGTCAATTAGGTTGACTATGTATTACAAATGTTAAGTTAAAGCAAGTTAATAAGGATGAAAATTTATTTATGTTGATTATGTACTGATAAACAAAGAACTAAATAGGAGGATAAAAAGACATAGAAATATAGATCAACTATTTACTACTAGTAGGAGGGAAAAACATAGTTTGTAAGAGACTATATCAATCAAGATGATAGTGTGCTAAAATAGGGGAATTTTTTTTAAGATAATTGGAAGTAATAATTAAACAAACACACAAATAATTGGATCAATGTGATTGATCCAATCAGGACACACAACACAAAATCTTTCACCAATGCTAGCCTATTTAAGTTTTTTCAATACAATACACAATGATTAAAGATCAAACAATCAACTAAAAAGTAAATGCTAACTAGTTTGTCATCCTAAGTGTTATTAGATTATTATAAATTTTTTATTCTAATGTGATAGGAAAGTTTGCTGAAATAAGGAACTATAAAGTACTCTAAAGTTGGTTTTAAGACATTTAGGATAAAATGGATCTATATTGGCAATGGTACTTGCTTAGTATTGGGGCCTAACTCCTCATATCATAATCCCTTAGTGATAATGGTGTTGGGTGCTTTGCCAATATATACCATTAATCATGAATTTATACTTGGACAAAAAATCAAGTTAGCTTCCCCTTTGGTGATGAAATCCAAGTAAGTGGGCATTGGGAAGATAAGTGTTTAAATGTGTTTTGAATGTTAAATCATTTGGTAGTGTGTGAAAAAGAGTAAAATAGTGTAAATAAAATAATAATTTAAAAAACCATCTATTTAAACTATGTGAGTTACTCTAATCATGCAAAAAACTAAAAAGAAAATGTAAATTACTAGAAAATTGATGTTAATTCCTTGATTAAGAATAGTGCATAGTTGGTTTATGTGACACTATATACAAATAGTACATAATAGAGTTGACTAAGTTTTTATTATTTTATAGAAGTAAGGTCTTTAACAATAGAGTCAAATAGGTCAATTATGTCTCTCAAATAGAAGATAAACTATAAAACTAAGTCGACTAAGTCAACCTATTTAGCTATAGGTTTGTTGTTTTGAAGACTTCTAACTTGTGAAAAATAAAACTAAAGGAATTACTAAAATGATAGAGAGGAAAAAAAGAAACATTGGAGGGCTTGAAGATGATTTATATTTCAAATTTTATGATGTAATATTTCAGTTTCTATTTCAAATTATTCAAATTGGGTTGACTAGTTCGATGGAGTTTTGCAAAACCCTATATGTTGAAGAAGAATAAGGAATAGGGTCAACCTGTTTGATAGTATCCATTGACTTGTATACTAGTAGAAAGAATTATTAGATAGAGTTAACCTATTCAATAGTGTATGATAATCTATAACTAAATAATATTATTGTGTCGATCTATCTAATCCATTAACCTATAGTTTATGAAGACCTACACAGACAAAATATAGTCATTTTGAAGTGACTATGTGTTAAACATGCACACAAAAAGTTAGAACTATAATGATTGATTCAATACCATACTAAAATTATGGAAAAAAATAATAATATGATAAAAAATTATAGTGTGAAATAAAACCTACAAGGGTTACATTTGTGTTGAGTTTAATAGAATATATGTAAAGGTAAATGTAATTGATCTATAAATCAATCTTAGCTCAAACAATATAAATCCTACTTACACTTTCAGTTGTCAACATATTAGATATTTAGGGTCATGACCAAGATGGATCCACTAGACCTAGACAAGGGATCTCTTACCACAATAATATCACTAGGGAGGGTTCCAAAGCCTATAATTAAGCAAAAATATGCAATAACTCTAACTAGGTGTTATGTTTTCGAGTTCACTAAACTAATAACAAGTAAAGTAAATTCTAATCTAGTGCTCACCAAAGCTTGTGACATAAAGTGGGGAAAATAAAATTAAATAGTAAAAATGCATGGAGGACATATACACATGTTAATGTATACATAATCCTAATTCATGGGAGATAAGTACAAATGCATATCTATCTATTTTTACAAGGGAAGAACAAAGTTAGGAATACTCACCTTTGAAGATTAACCCACCAAGCCTCAATATCTCCCTTAGCCAAGATGATTCATAATAAGTTGTTGTGGTATGTAAGGATGATAATTATAAATCAACTCTAGGCTACACAGCTTATCAATGCATCCAAAAGACTTATCCATAAGATAATATCCATATCTATAAAGAAAGTATGAAACCCTAAGCTATTTTTCTCAAGTATAATGGTGTATAAGTAGATATCAAATATATATCTCTTCTTATCCTCTCTTAGAAATGATGAAATGAATGTGTTTATATAGATGGATCTAACCATAATCCTTTATGAAAGTTTAGCCAATAGGGTTGACCCAATCCACATTGTATTGTTATTGACAAAAGAAAATTAAGTATTGGTCTAGGTTGGCCAGGGGATGACCTAAATCCTAAATGAATTTTGTCAATCAAAGTACAAGGTTTATGGGACCAATAGTGTAATGTAAACCATCAAAAGGGATTTTAGGCTAATGAAGGTGGAAAATGACTAGAGGAGGCTAAAAAATTGGAGTAAAAGCTTAGGGGAATGTTTTTAGGAGATGCTTTTGTAGATATCAAGTGGTAGTATAGGGACAACAATCCTATGAAGCACCAATGGTTTTCCCACCCCTTTCCTATTGTGCCCATTAAGTCATGGATTGAGAGAGATTGAGACTCGACAGGTCCTTACAAGAGAGAAAACATCAGTAATTGATAAATGTTGAAAATATTATGTGTATACAATAACTGCCTTATGAACATTCTTTTGGTTGCCCATGATTTTCCAAAGAATCCTAAAAATTTGTCTAAAATATGTATAAGGTGGTATTAGGACTACTAAAGAGCACATTAAATCTTTTAAATATTCTATCATAATGAATTAGATCCAACATGAGGATGTGGCTTTCCACTTGTTCTCATATTCCTTAGATGAATTTGCCTATGGTTGGTATATTGGCATACTAAATATATCTATCACTTCTTATAATGATCTTGTAACTATGTTTTTTAATAATTTTAAGATACCAATTTATCCTACCATCTTGTATTATCACTTTTCTTCTAATCATAGAGAACCAAGTGAACCAATGAGTATGTTTAACCCTTGTTTTTATAAGTTTTACAAGAGATTGAAAGATCTGTATACCTAAAAGGAGGTGGTTGATATTCAAACTTATCTAAGAACATTAGATCTAATTACATATGTGATCCTTTTAATAACCCAATCTACTCTTCCATGTTTGTTATTAGCCTATAATGAAGAATTAAATATTGAGAAAAAAATGATTCCACAAGTATATTATGTTATTCCAATACCATAATTAAGGCAACCATGATAATAAAAAAAAACCCAATGGTAATAAATTGCTTATGCATAATACACCAATAATGAATTAGGTCCCAAAAGTTTTGTATCCAAATCCAAACACCATTTACAATCTAATTCACTTCAATCAAATGTTTGGGAATCAAATTTTCCCTACAAATCAAATGTTGCCATAACTAGGTAATCAATAAATTTTTCCTATGCCTTACAATAACCCTATTTTTACACCCAAGATTACTAGTAATCTTGTTCTAAATCATAATCAACAAGTGATCCCATCATTTTTAAATAATCAAACACCTCCTAATACAGTTAAAAATACAACACTCTTTGCACTTCATGTACCTACATTTATTAACCCTAAAACTTTTGTATCTAACAAAAATTAGTAGAATAGTATAGGGAATAAATATAACACTAATGTGAATCTTTTGTTAAGAAATTTTCAGAAAATGGTTATAAGATTGACCAATGATGTAGTTGACTTGAGAAAGCATTCACCATAGAGTCATATTATATATAATCTTCCCTAAAACATAAGTTTTAATTTCCAAAGGACTAATCACCAAAGGAATAATAGGCCCAATAATGTAGGTGTACCTATTCCCCTTGACAAGTTAAATCTAACCAATAACAATACTATAAATTTAGTTGATTTGGCCTTACTAGCTAGTATAGATCGCATCACATAACAGATCATATTGAAAATGTTTGTGTTGATTTATGTTGAAGAGTCATCAATGATGTCATGGTGATGTCATGTAGGTGTCTTGGTGAGTATATTTAGTTATTTATTAGCCTAAGTGACAATGACATAGTGTGCAATGTGATTGTCCTAATGTGTTTGAAGTTAGCTTGGTTAATCTTCAATTTTGGCATGATTAGAGATGTTCAAGGATGAGTATGGTGATTTTATCATGTGAAATGGGTCATATCAATGGTCAAGGATGATTGGAGAGCTTGTGTGAATAATTTTAATTCATTTGGTGGTCCATATTTTTCATCTAGATAGTTTAGGTCTAGTGGCAGAAAATCTAAGTAGGAAGTTTATTGACATCACCATTACCACATATGAATGAGTCAAGGGGAGTTGGTCATATGGTTGTGATTAAATTAGTCCCTAGTTTCTATTTTAAAAGTTTAAAGGATATATATTAAGTGAAAAAAAAATATGTAAGTGCAAATTTGGTCTCTCAGGTATTCTGACAGTATTTTTTCATACTTAGCCAAATTTGCAATGTGGCAAGAAATGTTGAGTAAGCATTTTTATACTAGCATATCTCATACATGTGGATATTTAAAGAGAAGGTGATAATATGGGTTTTTTTAGTTTTTAACTTATTTAATTTGAGATAAATTTTATGTCAATAAATAAAATGCAACAAAATATATGCATGTTCAAATTTGGCCTCCCAGACAATTTTTTGACATAGTTGGCTCTGTGGTAGAAAAATCTAAGTAAGCATTTTAATGTAATTATATCTCACATGTGTGAGGATTAAAAGAGTATATTAACACATGGTTGGATTAAATTATGTAAGGATATCATATATTCAAAATTTTATAACATGCACTTGATCTAAGAAAAAGATATGGAGGTGCAAAGTTGACCTTCCAGACAAATAAGCAATGGTCCCCATACTTAGTCTATTTTTCACAATGTTAAAAATCATGACTAGATGGAGATTCAATGGTTAGTGGGAGTTAGTACATATAGATATATGGTGTGAAATAATTCAAATGGGTCAAAGTGTTCATTGGTTAATGAATCTAAAGATTGATTTCCTTACAAAAGGATCAATGGAACGTCTTTATTCTAAGATGTTAGTAAGCAATGAGATGAGGGCAAGTGTTCATTGATTAGCATTCAACAGAGATAAATATCAAGAATATTTTAAGATATAATGGTGATAATATGTTAATAGCTATACATATCAATGGTGTGTGTTGAGATATATGTTTTCAAGGTGTTCAATGTTTAACACAGATATATACTAAGCTACATAGAGGAGATCAACTGCACGATGAGTCAATATTACAAGATTGCATGAGATAAGGTAAACATGTTCAAGATTTAACATTTGGTAGTGGTGTAATATGTGTTAAATTTTGAGCTTCATATAATAATATCAATGGTATGTGTTTATTCTAAACAATGAGGACATGATATGTGAGTGTAGTGTTCGATGTTTAACTGTGACTATTTGTATTTAATTATTCAAGTTTTTGAAGGAAAAACTAGTGCTCATTTTTCATGCTATAAATTTTAATATATGCATAATTTGACCATGGTGTAAAACTTGAATTTGTGTAGGAATCAAATTATCATATTGAAATATAAATATTAAGGTCTAATTGTATGTATAAATAAATATATTTAGCTCCAAATTTGACATTGTTTGATTGTGTTTTGCAAGTAACCTGAGAAGGGTAATTGATCTTGTTCTAATGTTATTTTGATGTTTAATGATGAATTATCTATTGGATCATGTTTTATGCTCCATGAAGATCATCTGTATTCATTATGAAGGTTTGAGCAATCATATGTAGTATGAATAAAGGTTTAGAAGATGATTGTGTGTTTGTTCATGGTGATTATGTGTAAAAATAAGTGTTTGAGCTAGTTGTGATTAATAAAAAGTGTATTATTGTGGCTTTTGGAAATTGAGTAGGACCTATATATAATTTGGAATGGGTACATTCATTTTAAAGTGTTTATATGTTCTGAATTTTCTTTGATAAGTGTTAAAGAGTTGAATGGGTCTCCATAGGACCTAAAAGTGACTTAGGCCTATTTGAAAGTGGATTATGCTTAAGTGTGACCTATGTTAGATACCCTAAGGGTGAAGGAATATGTTGTGGATTATATGAAATATTGTGATCTTTTTAATTCATTATTTCTCTATAAATGGTGAAAGAAAATGTTTCAGTTTCTAGACTTGTGTGTAGACTGATGCAAGGTGTGTATATGAGAGTTAGGGAGTAAAGGAGAAGTAGATGTGCCCAATGGATGGGTTAATAATCTAGGTAGATTTTTGACTATTTTTATGAACTATAGGTTATATTTTTGATGTCATAATAGTGATCTTATAGTTTGAGGATATGTGAAGAGGTTTGAGTGTGCATATGAGGATAGTTTGAGTGAATAAGGAGAGAGGTTGTGGCATGCCTATATGAGAGGCCTATATGTGATATATAGACAGTTTAAGCAGAGGATAGAAATTAAAGATCCACCATCATATGTTTAATACATTAGTTCTAAATTTGAGGTGTTTAATTCAAAGGAGAGTCTAAATAAATTGATCTTCCTTAGGGGTAATTGCTCATTATGAAATAGGTGTTTTACTAAGGCCTTTGGTATAAAGGATTTGATCAAAAAAATTGGTCTAAAGGAGTTGACCAGTATCTTATTTGTAATTTATTATAAGATAATTAATCCATGTGTTTCATGCTTGAGAGTGGGTTTTATTCCCCATGATGGTTTCCCATAAGAACTATGTGCTATATGTTTGATCTTGTGCATGCATTAAATGAATGATATTTCTTGTTAATATTTCCTTATAAAGTTGATATATGTTGTTTGTCTAATAGTTTTAAAAGATTAGAATTGGAATAAAAATATCTAGGCTCATTGATTCACCTTCCCTCTTAGTGATTATACCTCAAACAATTGGTATCAGAGGTATTTTAGTAAAGGATTGATAGCTTAAAGGTGATCCAAGGTACAATATGGGTAGTCATCAAAGAGGTTTATCTATTAAACAAAAACTGATGTTCAATGGATCCAATTATGATTTTTGGAGTACAAATATGAGGACATACATGATGTCCCTATGGTTTGACATTTGTAAATCTATTGTGGATGGTTATACTACACCCACTATTTTTCCATCCAATGCTGTAAATAATAAGTTGTTTGAGAACAATTCCAAGGAAATGAATGTTATCACTTGTTGCCATTCACAAACTAAATACACGAAGTTAATCCATAGTAAATCTGCTAAAGAGATATGGAATAAAATGTATATCATCTATGAATGAGATTCAAAGGTCAAGATTGCTAAGTTACAGACTCATAGAAGGTAATTTGAAAGTCTCAAGATGAAGGAAGAAGATACTATGGCATCATTTCTACAAAGAGTTAATGAAACTATGAACATCATCAAAGGCATTGAAGAGAACCTTGAAAAAGCTACTATATTTTAAAATGTATTAAGGTCATTATCCCTAAATTTTGATCCTAAATTATTTGATGTAGAAAAAATTCATGATCTTACTCAATTGAAGTTGAATTAACTACATGGCATACTTACTACCTATGAGATGAGGAAGAATAATGATTCAACACCAAAGAAGGAAGAAAATTTCAAGATTAAAATGAATCCAAAGAATAAATTCCAAGGTAATAAACCTAAATAGGATGAAATTTTTGATATAGATGAGGTTTAACTAATTTATTTGATTTTAAGGATTTTGAGAATAGGTTCAAGCAAGTATAAAGGTAAACACCCCTCAAATGCTTCAATTTTGGTGAGATAGTAAATTTTTATAATAAGTGCCCTCATAAGTATAATAAGGATGATGATGAAGATAATTATCAAGCTCATGATGATGTCAAGAGATCATTCAGGTTTGATAAAAGAAAAAAGGGATTTAAAAGGTTTGATAGCAAGAAGAATTACTTCAAGGATAAAAAGAGTCTCTACACCAAAGAAGATTACAACTCATCAGATGAGAGTGAAGATAGTGACTCAGAGTATGATCATGAATATGATGGTCATGTTGAATATAGATCCCTTTTCATGTCTGAGGAATTAATTTATTCACATTAAAAGGAGCCTACTTGGAGTGATTTAGATGATGATGAAGATGAGGTGGACTATGAGATTGAACTAATGAATGCTCTTAAAGAACTGAAGATTGAAAAGAAGATCATTAAGAATATGGTATCTAAACTCAAGGAATATGAGGATAAATTCATTGTGTATGAGGTAATATTAATTTAAGACACCAAGGAACATGAAAATATGGTCAAATATCTCACTTGTCAATTTTATATCCTATCTACAAGCTTGAAAGCTAAAGAAGATCAATGCTCAAGGTATGTAATTGAAAATGAGTCATTAAGATCTAAGTTAGAGAAGACATCTATTAAGGTGAAGTAATTTGTGAGATTTGAAAAGAGCTCAAGTGATCTATATAATATTATTAATGATAAAAATCATGCAAGTGATTGAACTAGTCTTGGATACAAAGATGAACTAGAGAATGTAACTCAAGATAGGATGAATACTAATGTGAACTTGGACAATCATAATTTGAAGAAAAATCATCACACAAGGAATGAAGGTGCTAGAAGAATGAAGATAAATCAGATCAAATAAAAAATTCCATTAGGTATACAAATTTCAATGGTTACTACTATACTTGTAATTAGTTTAGGCATAGAGTTAGAGAATGTAAGAGACATAGTAGAAATGAATTTACATGTAACTATGATGGCGGTCATCAGTAAAAAGGTGTGAGAAAGTCTGAGTGATTCAACTATCATGATGTAGGACACTTCCAAAACATTATCCATTTAATTTAAGACAAGTTGAGTTTCCATCAAGGAGGATATTTTTCTACAACTATAAATAGAAAGTTCACATTGCTAAATTCTGCAAGCAAAGGCCTACAAGTCAGAATAAGTTTTTTCAATCTCTTAGAGTGCAAGGTAGAAGGAAAGTTAACTCATGGAGATAAAAGGTGGTAAGTATGAGTTATGATAAGACTTTAGGTCTAAGTAATTTGTTTGCTATGGTGGAGAATGCTACAAAAGATGAAGAGTGTTGAGGGCTCTCCTTGTCTACTCATGTTGATAATGAAGAAACCAAGCTCAAAGAGAAGACCAAGGTGTTCATTAAGGAAAGTTATGAGATGTGTATGGATCCAAGTGAATATATTTACATTGTTGATCATGCATCATACAAATAACATAAATTTGAAGTGCCTAGTGATGAGGTTCGTCACTATAAGATGTATTCTTCAGATGAAAAGGTATGTTATGAATCTATGTTGTCCCCATGTATTGTAATTATAATTTTAGTAGAGAAGGAGAGTGATTTATAAAAATAACTAGTTGTCATAGTTTAGACTAAGAAGAAAAAAAAAATCAAGAAATCTTATAGCTATAAGAGGATTCTAGTGGTAACTGAGGAGATGTGGGCCACTCTTAGCTTCACTTTTTTTAGTGCATTATGGTGCAAAAGATGTCTCTGTCTATGCTTCTTACAAGACTCCTTTAAGTGGAAAAGAAAGTGTTACTATGCTATTTTTAAGAGATTGTCTTAAAAGTATAGACATGAGTGTTTTTAGTTAGAGTAGGTATGTCCAGGTGCAAGATATGTTGAGGTAATGTCATGATGTTAATAACTACATATGGAGCAGTCTATAAGGTCATATTGAATGTTCCCAGATGGCAAAGGAGGACTTTTGAGTTGTCAAGATGATTTTTTTTGTATAAAAAGGTATTTTAACCTTATTCTAGTATGCTCCAATTGGTATTGTGGTGTGAAGGCATGTTAAAGTTAAATTAGATATTTTTGTTTTCTCTTAGTTTTCCTAGTTTATGCTTAAGAGTATGTAGGTCCTAAATTGGGTTATATAAATTCTATGTTCCCAAAGGTATGGAGGCTCAAATTTTGGTCCAAAAGTTTGTGATGGTTGTCTATAGGTGTGTAATAAGTTTCAAAGGTGGACATTGAATAAAAGGAGGTTTGTTGACCTTGATTATTTTGAGTTTCTAGGGTTTTAGGCTCTAATTGAAAAGTGGTTTTCCTTATGAGTTGAGGTCTAAAGATTATTAATATATTTAATGGGACAAATGGGTTTTCAAATCAAACTTCATATATATTTGAAGATTATTTATTTTTAGAATATATTTATTTTTTGTCAAAATGGAGGCCTAATTGGCAAGTTGGTTTGTGAAGGAAGTATATCATAGAGGATGAGCTAGTTGTTTCAAATTGGTATGATTAAGGGGGAATATGAGAGTGCTTCAGATATGAATTTTTCAGTCTTGAATTTATGTCTATAGAAATTTTTGGGATCTACAAGTTCTAGGTAAGGTTACAAGGAGCTATACAAGCCTAGTAAGAAGAAGAGTGATTTTTTATCAATGTTTCCAAAATATCAAGGCATGAGTATTTCAAGGTGAGTTCTTAGTTTGGTTTAGTGCATGTTTTCTATTTGTTGAGTGGCATGAATTTTTTGTGGTGCTCCTTGTGATAACTTTTTATATAAGGTTATTAATCCTATATGGTGGCTCTAAATGGCATATGGAGATTTAAAGATGCTCAAGTGATGAAATTGCTAAGAGATCTTAGGGGGAGTCCCTCTCAGATGTTTTTTGAAGAGTTATATTAGATTGTAGTGCATGGTTGAGAATTAAAAGGTAATATGCATAGAGTTAATGTGAGATAACTCAGGTAGATTGAATGACTTGAGGAGCTTTACATGATGTAAGGGGAAGAATATGTGAGATTCTTTAGTCATATTTAATAGGTGGTGATATCTAATATAAATGAAATTTCAAGAAGGTTGGTATGATGACTTGATAAAACCTAGTCAAAATTATGTGTTCTTTCTTTCTTGGTTGTAGTGCTTGATTGAAGAGAGTATTGACATGGAGTAAGAGAAAGTTGTCAAGATAAGAAGAGGTAGGCTCAATGTAAGGGGGGGGGGGGGGGGGGGGTTGTATCATATTTTTAAGATGGTCCTCTCTTATTGGTAATATGTTTAGGTCCTCATGATTAGTTGGTGCCCACTTTTTTATTGTGTCAAAGGGGGAGAAAGTTCTTATTGTGAGAGTGGTTGAAGAGAAAGAAGGTGAGTTGAATGTTGTTTGTTGACATCAATGACAAAGGGGGAGATTTTTGGATATTTATCAATGATGTCATGGCTATGTCATGTAGGTGTCTTGGTGAGTGGATGTAGTTATTTGTTAGCCTAAGTGATAATGACAAAGTGTGTAATGTGTTTGTCCTAGTGTGTTTGAAGTTGTCTTGGTTGATCTTTAGTTTTAGCATGATTAGATGTGTTTAAGGATGATTATTATGATTTTAAAATGTGTAAGGGGTCTTATATATGGTCAATGATTGTTGGATAAATTGTGTGCATAATTAGAATTCATCAGGCAATCCATTGTTTTCATCTAGATAGTTTGGGTCTAGTGGTAGAAAATCTGAGTTGGTAGTTTGATGATGACATCATTGCCACATATGAATGAGTAAGATGGAATTGGTCATGTGGTTGTGATTAAATTAGTCCCTAGTTTCTATGTGCAAAGTCTCAAGTCTAGCGATGAATAACTACAAAATATATGCAAGTGCAAAGTTGGGATCTTAGGCATTTTGATAGTATTTTCCTATACTTAGCCAAATTTGTAATGTGGAAAGAAAAGCCGAGTAAGAATTTTGATAGTGTAATATCTCACACATGTGGACATTTCAGGAGAAGGTGATCATATGGGTTAGTTAATTTTTGTACCTAATTAAATTGGCACTAACTTTTATTTCAAGTGTTGAAGCACAATAAAAGATATTCATGTTCAAAGTTGGCCTTCTAAATAAGTTTTTGACATAATTGGCTCTATGGTAGAAAAATCTAAGTGAGCATTTTAATGTCATTATATATCACATGTGTGAGGGTTCCTAGAGTATATTAACACATGGTTGGATTATCCTATGTAAGGAGATCATATGGTCTAAGTATTAGAACATGCGCTTGAGTGAAGCAAAAGATATGGAGGTGCAAATTTGACCTTCTAGGAAAATAAGCAATGGTCCCTATAGTCTATTTTGTAAAATGTTAAAGATCAAGACCAGATGAAGATCCAATGGTTCACAGGAGCTCATACATATATATCTACAATGCATATTAATTCAAAAGGGTCAAATTTTTCATTGGTTAATGAAGCTAAAGTTTGAGTTCCTTATAAAAGGATCAATAGAGCATGTTTATTCTAAGATGTTAGGAAACAATGAGATAAGGACAAGTGTTTATTGTTTAGCATTGAACATAGATAAATATCAAGCTTATTTTAAGATATAATGGTGAGTATATATTTTTACCTATATAAATCAATGGTCTATGTTGAGAGAGATATTCTCAAGGTGTTTAATATTTAACACAAATATAGATTGAGCTATGTATAGGAGATCAATGGTGCATATTGAGTCAATATAATAAGATTACATGAGATGAGGTCAATGTGTTTAAGGTTTAACATTTGGCAGTGGTGCACTATGTGTTAAAGGTTGAGATTCATAAAATAATATTGATGGTACATTTTTATTCTAAGTATCAAGGATATGATATGTGATCATAGTGTTTTATGTTTAATTGTGACTGTTTGGATTTAAATATTCAAATTTGTGAAGAAAAAACTAGTGCTCAATTGTTGTGTCATAAAATTTTATGTATGTATAATTTGACCATGGTTTAAAAATTAAATTTATAGATAACTCTAAGGGTCATCTAGAAATATAAATTTTAAGGTTTAAATGTATGTACAGACAAAGATATTGAGCTCCAAATTTGACTTTGTTTGATTATGTTCTACAAGTAACCTAAGAAGGTTAATTGAGATCGTTCTGATGTTGTTTTGATTTTTAATGATGAATTATATTTTGTATCATGTTTTATACTCCAATAGGATCATTTATGTAAATTTTTAAGGTTTAACCAATCATATACAATATGAATGAAGGCTTAGAAGTTTATTGTGTATTCATTTATGATGATTGTGTGTACAGAGAAGTGTTTGAACTATTTATGCTTAAATAAAAGGGTATTGTGATGGCTTTTGGAACTTAAGGAGGACTTATAGATCATTTGGAATGGTTTCATACATTTTAAAGTGTTTTTTTGTTCTTATTTTTCTTGAAGAAGTGTCAAGGAATTGAATGTGTCTCTAAAGGACCTAAAGTGACTTAGGCCTACTTGAAAGTGGAGTGTGCTTAAGTGTGACCTATGTTAGATGCCTTAAGGTTGAAGGCATGTGTTGTAGCCAAAAGGAAATATTATGATCTTTTTAATTCATGATTGATCTATAAATGGTGAAACCATAATGTGTTGGTTTCTAGACTTACGTGTAGACTGGTACAAGGTATGTATGTAAGAGTCATGGAGTAAAAGAGAAGCAAATATACCCAATGGATGGGTTGATAAGTAGAGTAGATTTTTGAATATGTGTATGACCTATATGTCATATTTATGATCTTATAATAGTGATATTATAGTTTTAGGATATGCGTAGAGGTCTCAGTGTGCATATGAGGACAGTTTGAGTGAAGGAGAGATATTATGATGTGCATATGTGAGAGGCCTATATAAGATAGAGAGGGAGTTTGTGTAGAGGTTATAAAGTAGAGATACATCATCAAATTTTTAATACATTAGTAATAAGGTGGAGGTATTCACTTTAAAATAGGGTCTAAAGGATTTAATCTTCCTTAAGAGCAATTTCTCCTTATGAAACAAGTGTTTCACTAAAGGCCTTTGGTCTAAAGGAGTTTACCAATATTTTTCTTGTAATTTATTAGAGAATTAGTTCATGTGTTATAGGCTTGAGAGTGGGTTTTATTCCCCATGATGGTTTACTACAGGAACTATGTGTTATATGTTTGATCTTGTGTATGTGTTGAATGAATGAGCTCTCTTGTTAATATTTCTTGATCAAGTTGATATATGTTGTTTGTATAATAGTTTGAAAGAATTGGAATTAGATCAAAATATTTGGACTCACTAGTTTACGCACCCCCCCCCACTTAGTAATTGTATCTCTAATATTTTAGGTATACCTATTCCCCTTGACAAGGCAATTCAGACCAATAACAATACTATAAATTCTATAAATTTAGTTGATTTGGCCTTACCTAGCTAGTGTAGATTGCTTAACATAGTAGATCATATTGAAAATGTTTGTGTTTATTTCTTATCCATTTCAAATATATTTTAGAAAGAAAGGGAAATTTTTGAAATAGTTCCTATAGCTAAAACTAACCAAGATTATATTAGAACAAAATCCAAGTATAATATTAGTTCTAGAGACTTATTAATTCCTAGGTGAGAGTGATAATGAATCATAAGATAACTTATATTAATTTTAATATTTTAAGAATTTTCAAAAAAGAAACATTTAAATGTAGAGGAGAAAATTAAAAACACCTTAGATAACTTATACCCTTCAAAATAACACTTGATTTCAAACTAAAGGAAATTCTAATAAAAATCCATTTCCTCTAAAAGAGCCTAATACATATTCATAGTCGAATAAGAATGTCACTTATTTATAAGTTGATAAGACACTTGAACAAAAAAAACTTAGATAAAATATTGTAGAGTACTTATAGAAAATAAAAGCTAATATATCCATGTTTTAATTGATGCAAATGACTAATCAAAAAGAGTTGTTAAAATCTTTATCTTCTCTAAAAGGAAAATAAATTAGTAAAGTAGTAGATAAACATGTTTTAGTTTATAAAGAAAAGATTGAAATTCCTTTTCTTTTGATAATTCATATTTTTCGTAAAAATATAAATAATTATTTAGTGGATTCAGGTTCTTCAAGCAATGTGATTCCATTTTCAATTTGTCAAAAGCTAGGATTGAATCCCACCAAGTTAAATAGGAAAGTGGTGCATCTAGAAAAATCAAAAGTCAAATTATTTGGAGAGTTGAATCATATTCACATGAAATTATATTTAGATCCAAGGGTAAAATAATTTATTTACATTTAATTGGTTGATATACCTGATGTCTATGGCATACTCTTAAGTAGAGATTGGTCTAGGACATTGAACAGATACATGGAAACTAATTTTTCCCATATGTGGCTCCCATGGTGTGGTATGCCAAATTAGATTAAGATTAAAAGGGAACCAAAAATGAAACATTTGATCAATGAATACAATAAGGTTAATGAAATCTTGTATGAAAATTTTGATCTTGGTGTTTATATTATTGAAAAGAGAACAAAATTAGTCTTGTTTACTAGTGTTGTTTCACTTGTTAAGAAAGAGGTAACTAAAGAAAATATCATTATTATTGGTTTTAATAATGGAAAAATTATTTTATAAGAAATAATTACTAAAAATATAAATGTTAATGTTTTTCTAATGCCAGAAAAATTAAAATTTCAAAACGTGTAGCTAACATATGATATTGAAGTATTATAAACCCTTGATGAATAGGATTTAGTCTATGCCAATGAGACAGTATTTTCATCTATTATTGTTCATAATTATAGACTTTCAAATCATCTTTAAAATCAATAAAATTACTATAGTTATCCATGTCTTTTAGTATTGAATACAAGAGAGACTCAAATAGTAAGCATTCCAAAATAAGACAATCTAAGTGAAGATGAAGACTTAATAAGGATCAAGCCTATAAATACCTCTACATTGATCGACACTACTCATACTTATCCTATTTAATAAATAACCAAGAGGGAAAATTTATGTGAAGAACAAGATGTTTTCATTTTTTATGTCAAGAGTATAAGTAATGACACTGATATTATTACAGCATACATATCTCAAAAATGGAAGCAAACAATGGACATTCAGTTATGGATCTTAAAATTTAATGGTTCTAAATCCAAGCAAGGTTTTGGGGTTGTAATTGATCTCATCAATCCAAATGGGAAGTATTATTTAGTTGAATTTAGATTATAGTTTTATTTTACTATTAGCATTACTAAATATGAAGCATTGATTCATGGACTTTAGTTTTCTCTCAAAAATAAGGTCAAATACTTGAAAGTATTAGGTGATTCAAAGCTTGTAGTTAAGACAGTCATAATTCATTATGCCTATAATTAAAAACATCTATCAAGATACCATAGTAAATTATGGAATTTAATACAATATTTGTATGTGTTTAACATACAAATACTACCTCATATAATAAACCACATAGTAGATGATTTATCAATAATTGTAAGTAATTTAAAGCCAATTATTGATTCCCATTTCAAGAAATTATTAGTAGATCTAATTTCCATTCCTTTGAATTATAGATAATATCAAAAATTTCTAGGTATTAAATGATGACCAAAATATTATTGAATTTATCACAAATATGGTGGTGTTTGAATGTCAATTTATTGATGAAGCTAATAGAGATGACATTGATCTAGATGAAGAAGTCATCTTGAAACTAACAAAAAATAATCTCCCAAAAGGTATGCTATCTTTAGAAATATTGTTTGACATGGACTATCAATAATAAAGAGATAAGGAAACCCCATCCAAAGACATGATGCATGATCCATGTAATATTGGGGATGAAAATGATTGAAAGAAGCACTTATAGGCATAAATTTTACTAAAATAGAGAATAATTATCTTACATAAGTTTTTAATTACTATAAGGATGTGATAGCTTAGAGTTATGAAGACCTAAAGGTATTTGAAACTTTAATATTTTATCATACCTTTCTTATTAAGCTAGGAGTTAAGCCATTTCATCAAAGATAGAGGCCAATGAATCCTTTGTTAGAACCTTTAATCTTCAAAATAAGTACAAAGGTTATTATCAACCAGAATTATCTTCCCTATTAGGAACTATACATGGGTAGTTAACCTTGTTCCTGTGTGGAAAAAGAGCGGAGAGATATGTTTGTGTATAGATTTCAAGAATCTGAATAAAGCCTTAAAGAAAGATAATTACCTATTTCCATCATTCTGTGAAGTGTTACAAATTATGAATGGTTCCCAGATGATGTCTTTTCTAGACAGATATTCTAGTTATAATCAAGTCTTGATGAACCATGAAGACAATAAAAATAACTTCCACCACAAAATGGGGAACCTTTGCATATAATAGGATCCCATTGGCCTAATTAATTATGGCTATATATTTCAATGTGCTATGGAGATTGCATTTAAGGACCTGATTGGTAAGTGTATTGTGATTTATATGGATGATCTAACCATCTTTTCAAATAATATAATTGATCATGGGAAATACTTAAGAATGGTTTTACAAAGGTGTAAATATCATTGTATCTCATTGAACCCAAATAAATGTATATTTGGACTTATTAAAGGTAAGTTATTGGGCCATGTTATTTACAAAAGAGGCATATTTATAGATCTAGATCAGGTAGAGATAATTATAAAAACTCCCTTTACTAAAGGTAAGTTATTGGGCCATGTTATTTATAAAAGAGGCATATTTATAGATCTAGATCAAGTAGAGATAATTCTAAAAACTCCCTTTTTTGGTAGCAAAAAAGAGTTAATGTCATTCTTACATAAGTTCAATTTTGTACATAAATTCAATTTAGATTTTTTTGAGATAGTTATACCATTGAATAATATGTTGAAAAAAGATGCTAACATTTAATAAACTAGTGAAGCACAAGTTACATTTTATGAAATTAATAAATTCGTTGTGAAATCCTTAGTGATAATCAATCCAAATTATACATAACCCTTATATATTTATCTTTACCTCAGAACATTTAAGTGTAATTGTTATAAAATGAAGAAAAGAACTTTGAGATGATACACCAATGTATTTTATGAGTTAGCCACTCAAAAATTCAAAACTTAGGTGTTATACCATTTATAAACAAACATTTTCTTTAATTAAAGTAGTCAAAAAATTTAGACATCATATTTTGCGTAGAAAAATGCTTTCCATTGTACCTAATCCTACTATGAAATTAATGTTTATGATAAATTTTTTGGGTGAATGTAGAGGTAAGTGGAAGCATATTTTACAATAATTTTATTTATAAGTTCAACCAATGAAGATAGTGAGAGGTTAAAGATTGAGTAAACTGATGGTTGAAGTTGATTTTCAGATTATATGTCAACAATATACAATGCAATCCATCACTAATTATGAGTGGTATTAATACATAGTATATTAATTATTGAATAATATTTGTCCCAAGTACTTTAATTCCACTCAAATAAAAACATTACATTTAAAAATAAAAACATGAGTTTCATATATAAATAATCACGAAGGTGTTTACTTAATATATATAAACAAAGGTGAATCAACTAAAGTACTCAGATATTTTTATGAAAAGTATGGAAGTGTCCATGATTCAGGGAATGTTACAACTCACTAAATTATTTGGGTAGGTTGCTATTTTCCACACATTTTTAATTATTCTCATGCACATGTGAATATTTTCCGTACATGTCAAGTTGTGACACATAAAGAGTATCTTCTTGATATGCCTTTACAACCTATTATTAAAGTTCAGCCTTTTACAAAGTTGGCACTAGACTCTTTTGGAGATATCAATGCCAATTCATTAGTTTTAAATAAATTTATCTTAACAACAACTAAATATTTTACTCATTGGACTAAATCTCAAGCTTTCAAAAATTGTATAACTAAAGTGGTAATCAACTTCCTTGAGGAGCATGTCATCACCATGTTTGGAATGCCATCTACATTGGTATGTGATAATGGCCTTTAATTATCTTCTTTTAAATTAATATAATGGTCATACACTAACAAGGTAATCCTAAATTACTCTTCTAATTATTATTTCAAGGAAGTGGTGTGCCTAAATAAAAAAATAGGAATTTGCTTATTGTGATTAAGAAACTTTTGGGTAAAAAACCTAGAGATTGGCATAACATGTTGAAATTTGCACTTTGGAATGATATAATTATAGTCAATTAAACCTTAGGGACTTCTCCATAATGTTGGTATATATTCAATAATTAGTCTTCCCTATGCATTTGAAAATCCTTACGTTACAATTCAAGATAGATTATCTTGAAAATGATGACAAGATTGAAGCTAGGATTTGAATCTAATACAATGATAAGAAACAAGAGATGAAATGCTATTGTATTTCAGAAAACATAAATTAATTTTAAATATATTGTTTCATAAAATATCCAAAATAAAAACCTTTAATATTCTTGATCCTATCTTGTTGTGGAATAAATCTCATGATAAATAGGGATGGCACAATAAATTTGATGACATTTGGTTGGGTCCAATCTAAATTTATGAGATTTTAGGTGAGAATGTTCTTAGGATAAATAATATAACTGGTGAGGATATCCTTTTACCTGTTCATGCACAATTACTCAAGAACTATTTCCAAGCATGATCAAACTTCTTGTAGCCTTGTACATAATTTTTTGCTTTTGTTTTATTTATTATTTTCTATGTTTGTGTTTACTATACATAGTATGTTGTTGGTTTATCGTAACCCTCTACTTTTATTTTTGATTTTGTCTGGTCCTAAGTTAAGTGGTACATGAAGATAATGAAAAAGAGATGGGAAATTTTTGGTAAGTAACCTTAATAACATTTTGTTGCCTAAATATTCTTCTTATTTTCTTATGTTAGATTATGTCTATAAATTTGGTTTCAAAGACTTGGGTTATTTCATATACTATATATGTTCATGTTTTGATGAGTTAGGGTAATTTTTTTGACTTATATAATATATCCTCTTGAAACCTTACATAAAACACACTTAAATTTATTTTTAGGTTTTCTTGGATGACATTGTTGTAGTAAAGATATTGAGTGAAAAATCTATAATTTCACCCCTCATTTTCCATGGTAGTCCACAACCCATAATTGAGATATTAAAAAAGAAAATAAAATAAAATATATTGTCTAAAATATTCAATTTTTAGGTGAATCTAGTAACCTCTACTAGGGTTATAGACACCCAACTAGTAGTAGAGCAAGGCTTTGAATGGGATGAAAGATAATTTTATGGGGATATAAATGCATAGATAGTAGTAGAAAAATGTCCATGTATTCTTCCAAAGGTAAAATTAACTTTCTTGATGATCATGGGTATATTAACTAATCCTTGTAAATTTTTAAAAGGAATGAAAAAAATTTCACACACTAGTCAATGTAAATATCTAGTTTTATTCTACAACCATTCCCTTCTTATCCTTTCGTGAGTTTTTCCATGTTTTATGCATTGTTTAATTCAAATATTATGGGTTCATAAGCACATTTATATGTTTCAAAATATTCAAAAGTATTTTCCAATAGAGTCACCATTTTTTGTTTCTTGTACAACACACCCTTGTTTCACCTTGAGAAAATAGGAAACCTCTTCTTTTTGATTTGGAGCATGTTTTTTTTGAATTGATCTAGTTTACTCCTTTAATATGTTTTAGTTATTTATTTGATTTGAAAATAGGGTACTTGAAATGAATCTAAATTTAAAATTCCTTTAGTCGACACTTTGTCTAAAAAATTCACAATTGAGGATTCATTATTACATTCATTTGGGTTTGCATAGATAACAAGTCTTGATCCATTTTGACCAATGTTCTAAAATGTATTTAAATATTTCATTTTGTGACTTATTTTAGTTTGAATTCAAGTAAATTACCTAATTATTTCAAAGTCTTCATCATCTATTTTTTAGTAATCTAGTCCATATTTGTCACTTTATAGAATTATGATGATTGAGTATGGCTAGGGTTTCAATTCGAGTCTTAATCACTTTCAAAATAATGGCTTGGTCTTAGATTCAAGTTAAGATAAATGATTGTATTTCATGTATGATTTTTTTCCTTTAATATTTTCTTTTATTTTTCCTTAGTCTCTTTTTCTTGAGGTTTGAATTTAAACTCAAATGGATATGTCATTTTTTCAACTAACAGTCACTTCCTAGCAAGTCCTTGAGTGAGCAAGGAATAAACACTTGTTATCATCTCACTTTCCAAAGCCTTTATTTTGAATTAGTAATGTTTTTGAATCTTCTAAGTAATTGATATCATTCCATGTAGCATAATATTGTGTCCACACTTCCCTGGGACCTTTCAAGTTTTTTTGATTAACCATCGACCTCCTAAACAATCTTGATTTACATAAGTGTCAAGATCTTAATTACTTACTCATTTTTTGATTCTATATCCATGAGTTTGGTTTGAATACCTTGAAAGAATCTGATATCATGACACATGGCATGATCCCATTTATCTAGGCCCTTGAAGTGGTATTTATACTAATTATGGTAGTCAATCCTCTAGATGCTTAGGATCATGTCAAGTGGCATGATCATGTTTCTCCAAACAATCAGGGTGGTCTATATCCTTTTTATTATGTAGTTAAGACCTAATTTAATGATATATAGATGTGTTTTAATATCTCATTTTACCAAAATCTTAGAGGTCATTAGCTGAATTAGATAATGAATCATGTCCCAAGTGAGTAAATGTATTCCATGTGGCATCGACTACCAATAGAATAGTGAAATGGAATTCACATCAACATTTTAGTTACTTATAATTAAAATATATTTGTCTTATCAATACCATCATAAACCTATCATGATTTTTATTTTATACATAATTATTAAAACTATTAAAATTTATCGATTCTAAGTCTAATTTCATTACTTAAATGGATTGAAAGGTCTAAAATTGAATAGTTTTTCTATTAATTTGATCTAAAAATCTTAATCATTTAAATAATTAAAAATATTAATGTTTTCCTAAACCCCATTTTTAATTTCTAGAATTAATAGATTTTTGTCTTTTATTTTAGGTATTGTGCCTTAGTCAATTTTTATGAACTTTGAGATTTAAAATTTAATGGTTAGTCTTTTTATTTGAAAATATAAAGATAATTTTCTATCTATAAGTCAATATTTACTAAGTGGTTACCTCTTGTTAGTATCTCAAAGATATGTGGCTCTAGGATGCTTTGAATATAGAGCAATCCCTTTAACCCTTCAAGTTCCCAATATCATGCCATGTGGCATGATCCCATTTAATCGAGCCCTTAGGGTGGTCAAAATAAATCAATTTGTCAATGAACCTCTTAGGTAAATGGGATGATTCCATTTGGCATCATCTTGATTATTTATGCCTCTAAACCAAGTAGTAATCATATGATAGGGTTGAGATCAGGCAAGTCCCTAAGATTATACCCTATGGTATTATCTCAAGACTCTAGGTCAATAAAAGCATAGAACTAGGACAAAATACTTCAAATCTCTAGGTGAGTGAGATATTTCCACTCATCAAGATATGTATACACCAAAATATAAATAAAATTCAAGACTTATCAAGCTATGAAGTACTGATAAGTTGACATCTGACCAAATCCTTGCATATCGAGGACACATTAGATTAGGAAAAATAAGGTAGTCTTCCCAAGGATGATACATGGATCTCCATGAACATATTTATACATTGAAATGATGCCCTATTTTATCTATCAAAATATAGGAATTGGACTGTGAGTCCAATCAAGTTTTATGTAGTCATTAAATATCTCTTTATCAAGTGAAAAAATGATCATTTAGACTAATTCTAAACCAATCCATACATTATAATGAGTGAAATAAATCTTGTGTATTAAATATATAATAGTCGAGGATCATAACAAGATAAAATTGCCTTAACCAAACATGATCACCATATTGAATTATTTGATTTAAGACAAGTATTCACAAAATAGAAGATAAAACTTTCCCAAACATTTAACATATTGGTTGTATATAAAAATAATTGAAACTAATTTAGACTTGTGTGGCTTAATATGATGCATTAGTCTAATATTTTTCTGTTAACAATATTTAAATGGAAAAGGATATACTCAGAAATAACATGTTTATTAAAATATAAACACACATTGAATTTTTACCTTAGTTGGGACATATGATTTAATGATTATAATCACATGGTCAGTGGGTTAAATTGTTAAAAATATATATAAATCCAATTGTAAGAAATAATTAGGGGTTGGTTGACTAGGGTTATATAATTATAGTAAAGGACCAGATACTTTCATTCTATAATTTTTTATTTTTCTAAGTTAGTTTTTCCTATGAGCAATGTTTTAGATTAAGGTAAAAGCAGGTTTTGAAGGGCCCCAAAACTCTATACATCAAAAAGAAAGATAAACCATTAAGCACAACCAGGTTTAAAAGAACCTATTACCAGTAAAACAACTAAACCAAGTTTTACAGGGACCTACTACCAATAGATGTGACCATATAAAACTGTCGTCAAAACACTGGAAGGAAAGTAAACAAATTAAAGCAGCAACCTAAAAAACCTCCAAAACCAGTAACCAATAAACTAGTGAAGCAACCGGTTTACCATCCCAAAAAAACCAGTCAGCAAAAGGGAACATTAGATTTTCCTTTTGAATTGAGGTTTTTTTTTACACGATCAAAGATTCTTATCTAGAGGGGGGACCAAAGGCTTAGACTTCTTCCTCTTAACTGCTATCCATCCATCCTCTAACTTTTCTGCCTTAGCAACCCATGCCTCAGAAGATAATGATCCATGGAACCCAGGGGACACAAATGCCACAACAAACTCCTTGTGAGAAGCAGACAAAGTCTAGCTCCTAAGAGGATCCTCCATAACAAGGGAAGAGACCAATGCCGCCTCAACCACTGGCTCAAAAAGATCACTAACCACAGCCTCCATAGGAGCTTCAAAGGAATGTTTCACCAAAGGATCCTCCGCAACCACTAGCTCGGAGTGAACACTATCCTTAGTCTTAGGAACAGCCAGAACTTCCAAGGGTTGTTTAGCCATGTAATGCTTAGAGGAAGCCTCAGACCACCAAGAAGGGGGTTGTCTAGATTTGGATTTCCCAGTAGCATAATGAGCAGCAATATGACCTGTCAGGTGGCACTTCCTGCATCGAAAAGGGATACCCTCAAAATCCAACATTTGTGTCCAAGTACCCCTTGGGGAATCCAAGAAAATCACCTCAAGAAGGCCCTTAAAAACATCCAAATCTACCAAAAATCATGCACAGGTCGAATGGAGAATATCTGAAGTGTCTGCATCCATAAATAAGAAATCCCCAATAGCATTTCCAATAGTTTCAAAAACTGAATCATGCCAAAGATGTATTGGAATATTAGGGAGCTGGACCCAAATAGGGAACTTATTAAAGTATTCTGAGAGAGGATCAAAATCCATATGCCACGGTTTGGCCATAAGTGGATATCTGACCTGACAAGAAAAATTATTGTGGCACAAAATAATCTTCCTGTCATTGGAGCAGAGGAACTTTGCTATAAAAAACCTTTAGCACACGAGAAGATTTGGACATTATTTTCAATAAGTGGCATCCATTTCTTGGAGATCCATCCATGTAGATCTACAAGAGAGGGCCAAAAGCCATGGAAGTGAAAAATAGCAGCAAGAGAGGAAAACTCTTCTGTCATATGGAAGATGTCTTCAACTGATTCAAGATCTAGAGTTACCCTAATAGGTTTTAAAGCACTTACAGGTGAAACATGAGAAGGCCCAGATGATGCATGAGGAAGATCATCATGTTAAGTGCTTATTTTATGAAATCCATTATCCCCAACTAATGGCTCCTGCTGCGTCTCTCGCACGCACGTGATTTCAAAATTTGAAGCTAGAGGTTGTGGCCCCTGCGGCTGGTGTGGCTACCACTACGGGTGGGGATTCCTCCACTTGTGGGGGTAGGGTTCTGGTTGCCCCTAACATGATTTCTTCTATGGGTGGGGGTTCTCTTCCTACCTCACATTTGGCTTATGGATCTCCTGTTCTTGGTTTAGGTCTTGGTTCTGGAGGAAGGACTTTTGCTGACGTGGCTCCTATGAGCAATGTTAATGTGGAGTATTTTATATAAATCTTATGACTATGATGGATCTAAAATTTTTTTTTCAAGAAAATATCCCCCAAAATGAAAGGCATCAAATATAATTATTCAATATTTATGCATGTATATGGTGATTTTGTCCATATTTATTCATAGCTTAATACTTCAGACTCTTGCATCATTTGTGTTCATTATTCTATGCATACTAGTTAGGCAACATATTGGTTTCATGAAGCTTATCTAATTAAAATTAATAAGAATTTTTATAACTAAAAAATAGTCTTTCATTTTCCTCTTTACCCTCATATTTTTCTCCTTTTTATACATTTGACAGATTCGGTAGAATAGATCTAAACTTGTAATATATGTTTACAAGATTTATCTTGAATGTAAATCTTGTCATTATTTTAATGCATTATTTGATCTATATATGAAATGAATAACTATTTAATTATCCATATCTTTGTGATAAAATCAATTTTTATGATTATATAAGTAACTGATCATCAAAATAATAATTATAATTTATCTAAGTTTATTCTAAATAGGCCCCTTGAAATAAAACAATTTTGAATCAAATAATAAACTACCCTTCAAGCCAAGACCTAGAAGTAGTAGACCTTGTAGATATTTTGTTTCCTTTTAGGAGAGGCTAGGTGGATGTCTACCCTACCTAAGTTGGTGTGCTAAAAAATCCATCAATAATTTCTAATATGAGATCACTAGTGAGGTACTCCAAAAAATATAAGGATTTTTCACAGTCCTTTGTCCGTAAAAAATTATATATATTTTTTGAAGGGATGTGATGGGGTTAGAGATACACTAAAAATTATGAAAAAAGTGATGGTAATAGCCTACCAAACCCATAAAGCTCCAAAAATCCATGACAATTATGGATGTCATCCAATCCATAATAACACATATATTAGATGTGTCTATTTATATTTCTTCCCTATAAATAATGAGCCCAAGATATTTCACCTTTAAC